>JAQIXD010000631.1:0-23130 GCA_034699985.1 Minunthozetes semirufus | reverse complement strand
CAAATTCACCCGGTAAAAGTGGCAATTGGCCAAAACAAATTTCAGATTTGAAAATGACTAGATTCCATAGATATTATTTAATAGGGCTTGAATAAATACTCTTTTACCTTCAATCAAAAACTACTATTTAAGTACTTCAACTGCCAAAATTGGTAAGAGTCAAAATTGATATGACTCTGACTCTACAGCTTTATACATAATCATGCACATTTTTCAAATTGAAAAGGTATTGTCAAAAGAGGAAGAAATTATAAGTGAAAAAACTCTGGAAATAAAGTCAAACAAATCAGAGAATACTCTCGAGTTTTGAACCGAAGAAAAGTTTATGTTTTTGACAAATATATAAAAATTCAATAATTTATCAAAAAATAGGACTTAATGTCAAACTATATCTCTTCTCTTATTTCTGTTTGAATAAGATATCGAAATCCATAACAGTTTTCATTTTTAAGGCAAACTTTATCTAAAAATAAGTTTCAACAAAAACTTTAAGCAAAAGTTATAACAAAATTTATTTATTGATTAGTTTTGTATCGAAAGACGAATAAAATATTATCAGAAGAAAAAAATATCTAAACTCAGATAAAATCAAACATAGATTTCAATATTTTTTGGCCAAAAAAATTCAAACCCATACATTGCATATACTTTTGAAGATTCCCTACAAAATTCATGAATACCCGCACCGCTGGAGAAAAATTGATATATCGATTCTGTAAGTGACCCAAACAAGTGATTACAAACAACTAAGTCAGCGCTTATGATGGATACCAGAGGGGGGAGACTTCACATATAATATTAAGACATTATATTATGTAATACTAAGAAAGAGAGAGAAAATTTGAATAATATTTGTTTCCATAATAAGGCGGCAGAAAAATCTAGTTTTGACTTTAAGTGAAATTAGATTATAATTTGAAAATAATCGGGAACTCAAGACCTCAAGACCTGTACTCCACTACCACCACAACTGTGACTAATAGAGTGGTAATCTCAGAGAAACTTATGTCAGAATCATTTCTTCTGTCTATAACTTTGAAAGGAAACAAGTATTCAGAGAAAAGAAAAGTAAGAAGAATAGGAAAGACTATAAGTTTATTAGTACTCCAGGCAAAAAAAGTGTTGGTCTAGCAAAGACTGTTCATTAGAGGAGGCAGTCATTCCTCAGCCTTTTTGTCTTTATGACCACTAATATTGCAATCATTAGCGAAAACACTGTGTTTATGGATAATAGAAAAATTGATTATTCGTTTGACAACAGATGTTATGCATTCAATGTCTAAATGATGTCTAAATTTGGGCACAAATTGCTTCCAAATACTGATTGAATCGATATTGAGTTCCACCAAAAAATAAATTGATTTTTGGGAAATTGATTTTACAATTATTACTGTCATTAAAATTATTCGAAAGTTATGTCAAAAAATCAAGGGATGGGCTGATGTAGGAGACAGGAACTGTGGTGAAGCCCTGAGCGCAAATGCAGAGGTGATTAACTCGTGGCAATCGATGGCATTACAGGTGAAGAGTCAGATCACGTTTCGGATTTTCCAATTATTCAAATGATGTGTTTGAATGTCTAATACACTCATAATTATAATATTATTACACGTTTTGAATAAAAATTATTACTTTATATATCGATCTGTTATTATTAGGTTCTGATTACCCAGACTTTCATTAGGAAGTCTTCAATTACACCAGAATTTGAATCATTAGTATAATGAACCGAAAAACAGTTCTCTGAGAATTGTCTTTACTTTTATTTAATGTTACGACTATTCTCACCACTCAGTCATTCATCAATCGTTTTGATCCGATTTTTATTAAATTCTTTGAAATTTTGATTACTTTTATATTTTTCATTAAATACTCGACGAAAAGATTTTTAAAAAGTTCATTAAACCGGTAAAAATAAAAATAGTTATTTGAATGTTATGTTTAATTATGCAAATAATGAAAGAAATCTTAATATAATTTTTCTTTATTATGTGCTTATTCAGTGATGCTCAGGGTTGACGTATAATTTACAGAAAATTGCTCTGAGCCAATTAATTCACGAGATAAGGAGCGAAAAATGAGCAGATAATTTGTCTGCACCACAACTGGGCATTACTGTTGTCGTAATGTTTTTGTATTCAGGGTTTGATTCATCGCACATATCCTTGAATTGAAGACATAGTCGACTGAATTTCATTAACAAATAATTTTTGCATTTTTCATATGATTCTAAACATTTTCTGTGAAGACATTGTCGTGAATTTGAAATATTAGTGCCGACAACAGTCTGTTGTGTTAATAGTTATAGTTATGGAGTCTATAGTTGACGGCTAACGGAAAAAATTATTCTTAATGTCAGACGAATTACAAATGCATTGAAAAAGATAGCAATAAATGAGAAAATAGTGAAAACATATTCCATATGAGTGTCGCTATTATTGAGCTCAAGAGTGATAAGCACTCAAAACACTACACAATGGCTTTCCTCAGCGCTAACATTGATATCTATCAGAATTTCATTTGGCTTTTGCTGACTCTTGTATTTTGAAAGAAAATATATCTTCATTGTTTGAAAAAAGTAATTTTATCTGAAATATATCTTCTCTTCTGATTCTAACAAATATGTTGTTTGCATTCAATACAAATATTGTGTCTTTAAGTTTAGTCTATGAGCTCAAAGTCAGACCAAAATTATAGTTTTGGTTCGTATTTAATAAACTCTTCAAAATTGTAGGCAATTATCCGATGAATTATTTTTACGAACTTTTCTCTTAATGATTATAATTAGCCCTAAAGTTAATACAGAGCTTATGAATAGTCGCTCTTAAAGATCAAAACTTTGCTTAAAAGCCATTAATTTGTTGCTTCGGTTTTGGCTGTTGTCTGCACACAAACAACAAATTTCTTCGTTAGAGAAATATTTTTCAGAAAAACCTCCAAAATATTAAATAAATTATATTTATTGATGTGAATCACACTATGAGAGGGTATCTTCACTTAAAGTTTGTCAAAACATATAAAATTTATTTCTACCACAAAATCATAAGATATAAAAATGAGTTTCACTTTTAGATTAAATTATCAAAACTTAGAGAATATATTGAATTCTTTGAGAAAAAATCCGATTTTATTGTTATTTATTGTTTGCAATAATTTTTCATTTCTTTTCACTTAAATGTAAAAAATATCTGAAAATAAGTCAAAGGCTTGACATTAATTGCAACCAAAGAGTCATCTTTAAGGGCGAGAGGAGAGGCTTTGCTTTTCATATCTCATGAAAAGAAATGTGAAAAGTCTTTAGATTTACACATCCGGCCAATGGTTATAACAGGACTGGCTTTAGTCCAAACAATGCTCAGCGAAGATAACTATTATATAATGTATAAAAAGAAGTCTTATTTCCAAATATTTTTTCACTGGTCTTACCCTTTGGGGGACAATAGTCCAGGGGATAGACACAAGAAAATAAATAAAAAGGGAGCGCGGATGGCTTCCGGCATTTTCTAGGAATTTTCAAATCTGGCGATTATCACATCTAATGAGACGGTGAGACCACAATTCCTATGTTAAGTCTTATGTATGTCTCTGATTCTCATTCATTGGTTTCAATTCTGGTCTATATTAGAGTTTTTATTTGTGTTGTGTTGTGTTCGTGTCTTTTTGGCAAAAAGTCCCAGCATTTCAATAATCCCTCATTTAATACACTCTCAATGGGGTACCAAATGTAGAGAAAAAACAGTAAATCATGATTTCATAGACTCCGGTCCACGTTTTTTAGAGGAAGAACACACACAACAAACACACGCTATGACTACGGGTAGTCCAATATCTTGTTGTCTATGCATTCAATTTATATGAGGAGTAGTTTTATTAGAAAAATAAAAATATATATAAATATATTTGGCATAAAAACGACGCCATTTCACTACATTTCTCTACAGTTTATCATTAATTTAAATTAAGTCAATACATCACATCATATCCCATATCCCTTCAAATGATAATTTAAATCAAAGGAACCTATTTTATGGCATTTCTGGCACTCTCTCCCTCTCACACAGTCTATGGATTTGAAGATCAGATGAAGGAAAACAAAATTATTGGTTAAAAAGACTGCGCTCTGTGTGTGAAGTGTAAAAAAAATATGAAATATACTTATTATTGTATTGATTTTCTTCAGTCATTAATAAAGTTTTCAAAACTAATACTCACTCTTTATGTGTGTCTGATATGAGTTAAACACATTGTTCTCTATATTATAATAACTTATCGGATGTTCCCTTTTCTTCTTGGTTTTGGTGCCATAAAAGACTTCTTCCATTCCTTTATTTCTTCGCTTCTAATATATCTCTTAAATAATATTTTTAGAACTTTTCTTGTGTTTTCTATTTTGTTGGAAAAGAGATGAGACGACTATTTATTTTCATTACCGAACCCATTATCACAATTTCTACTTTAAAACCTCGCTATAGATCCCGAGTTATCCCCAGTTCTTATTTGAGGCAAATCACTCTTTCCTGGTTCTTAACAACTTCTTTGAGTTTCAATTTTCGATGAAATTTAAAAATTGATAATTATTTTGTGTTTCATTCAAAAGAGGTTTTAAATAATAAACCGTAAAAAATGCTGAGTATGTAAATGAGAAACCATTAGTTATTCTCTGCTTTTATTCAAATTCTTTACTTCAGAGACTCTTTAAACGATATTTTTCCCAAAAGATCAGGAAAAAAGTTATGGCATTGAATGTGAAAATATTAAGCAAGCTCAATGTTTCAATAAATTTCATAATAATTTGAAAGATATTTCAATTAATTTGCGATAATTATTTCAAATTAACACAAAATATATGCAAAATTGTAATAAAATTTTATTCAATATTTAATTCATTGTATCATTTGATCAGACATTTATAAAATTCAAAGGACCCCGTTTATGACAATCAGGTTCTTCTCATGAATAAATGAATACTCAAATTGAAAGCAAAGAATTTCCTGATATATGGCTTTAATTTAAAACAACAAAAACATTAAATATTTTAGTTTTTCTTAAATAAAATTAAGATTTTGTTTGAATTATTGCTAAAGTTGTTAATAAAAATTTCACCTTTTCTTGAATGGATTTATTGAAAAATAGAGTCATTTATTTCATTGACTCAAATCTGATAATAAACTTAATTAAACCGAACCATAATTAAGCCGCAAAACTGACATCAAATGCATTTTTATTACATTTTCTCATTAATTTGGTTTCATTTGTGCTAAATATTGATTGGAATTAGGTTCTGATGGAATCAAATGCATTTCAAAAATGATTTTTACAATAATTTTAGTTTTCATTTTGATTCTTGTCTTCAGAATAATATCGACTTTCTTATGGAATATCAATAATTTGAATGTTATTTCTCATACATATTGTGTGGAGTATTGACTGAATTGCTTTTCCAATGAATTAACAGAAAAGAGGAGAAATGTTATCAATCAAATGCTATGTTAGAGATAAGCCTTTATTAAGTGCCTGTTCTGGTAGTGCTCTGATTGTATGCAATGCATTAACTCATGCAATAGTCGTGTATTCCTGATGTGAGGCTTGTTATGAATTTTGCAAAAAACGTGTTATATATGTAAAAGTGATGTTTCGCTACACTCTGTTTGACTTCGGCTCAGAGTTTGACATTAAGTGCAGACAAACTTTACTGCAATCAACAAAAAGCATTACTTTAAGCATTTTGTCCGATATTTTGGGTTTTGTTTGACTGTTTGACTGTTAACCCAACCGAAGGATTGCTAATAATCCTTAAGAATAATAGATTTTCGTAAATAAAGTCTACTCTTAAGCATCACATCGAGTGTTGAACTCAAAGCAAAGATAGAAAAAACATTACAATCGATTCCAGTTATGATTGTTTACTTCAAATTAACGCCGTTTTCATTAGAAAGTGTGACTTTTGATTTGTGACGGCAAGAGGGTGGTCCCCATCACTGCCCCCTATGATTGCATACCGTGGGGTGGTCTACCGATTCCTTCACTAAACTAACCTACAGTCCATTGTTAGGCACACCCCATAGCATTTCGGCTGTATTTCGATTATTTGAGTTCACCCCTGACTACCTGACCACCTGAGAGTCAAAAACCTTGATATAAAAGCCATGAAAAATTTGTCTGAATAACCAGGTCTATAGAGACCCCTATTATTCAATGTCTGAGTGCATGATAAATTTTCTCTAAATAGTAGTAAATAATAAACCTGGTAACTCCTAAAACAATTCCTAAAAAGATCAATAGTAGGAACTCCTTTGGTTATCCCTTAGGGTAATACATCAGTGACCAAATTGAATAAAGAGTCGATCCATTTTGAAGCCTACAATCTTTGAAAAATCGAAACTGTGTTGAAGTGATTCTCTCATAAGTCAGTCATAAGTCAGAGTCAGAGGTGCTTAAGAGGATGGGAACCTCATTTCACCTGAAAACTGAACGATTGGTCGTTCCTCTTGTAAGCAGAAATTCTTCTGAAAACACAAAGTAATTATTGGTTATTATTGACTGACTTCGAGCAGTCTTTCTGTTCCGTTAATCTCTTTGTTCTGCACAGACTTATGTACTCTCTTCTGGTTTTACTAAACTATCGGTTCATATAATTTAATTGCTATCTTTACTATCGGTTCCAGCATTTAATGTCTCAATAATTACAAAGAAAGAGAAGTGGATCATCCATTGGAGTACTGCCACACACAAACATTTTTTTGTAAGAAACGGTTTTCAGAAATTTTTTCAATCAATAATAATATATCTTTTCATTCAATTTGTTTTTGTTTACAACATTTCTAACAATTTTTGACCGAAAAAATTCCCACAAAATGAAAATTTATTCAAAAATATCGAGGAAACGATCGAAAAGAAGAATTTGATCGAACAAAATCTGAACCATTTATTAATTATCAACTTTTCCCACATTAAATGTTTGTCAGATTGAAGTGATATCTCAACAAAATTTTGTAAATAATTATCTCTAAACTCAAAAATACTGAAAAATATCGTAAAATATTTAATGATTTAATGATTTGTAGGCTTTTCTGAAATTCAAATTAAAAATTTATTAGATTTCGACGAATGATATGATTTTTCAGAGATATTACACTCAAATGTTAGACGTCTTTAAATAATTACAAACATTACAATCAAATCTCATTTCAATCTATATTTTAATTGATTTTATCCCAAATTATTAACTTTTCTAAACTATATTTAAGATTCCAATCATATAATACTATCCTATTTTGTATATTATCTATAATTTTGAAGTTATATAGATTCAGGGGATGGCCATGGGTTGGAAAAATCAATAATACGGTAATTTTCCCTAAATACATCCTGTTGAAATTGAAAATTTCACTTTTAAAACTCGTAATTAACTTTTTTTTTTCTAATTTTTATCTTTTTATTGAACGCATTCACAGAAAAGCAATTTATGTGTTACATTACTTACGGACACATTTGGTGGTGACCTTCCCTGAAACTATTCCCGAACCAAAAGTATAATATACGAAATAAAGACATCGAGACAACGATCCACTCCGGAGTAATTAGTGTAAGCCTAATAGGATATTAGCAGAATCGGTAGTATCAGGATAAAGCCTGTACTCCAAAACTCTCTTTAATTTTTGTTGAATAAACTCATTGAATGACTTTTTTCGACAATTTATTCGGTTTTAAAATTCAGACTTTCTTTAAAAGACATTAAAAACTTCTTTTTATTTATCGATTGAGGGTTTGGTCCATAAAATTTCGGATGAGTTTTGATTTACAGCGAAAATAAAATTAATACTAAATTTAAAAGAAAACTAATTTATGAGTAAATCAAGAGAATCGCCGAAAAAAACTATACATAAGTTTTATAATTAATATACAAATTGATTGCTTTAAGGCTAATCTCAAATAATTTCAATTCAAATGCCATCAAATGTTTCAAAAGAGAAATAAGAATTATTATTAAAATTATTAATTAAATCATTAATTCATTAAATTATTACTTTTGATATATTGGCGACAAAATCAACATTTTTAACAGCATTTTCCGAAAAATTGCCTCAAGTTTTACCCAAAATTAAAAAATTGTTTTGAATTGAATTTTCAATTGATTTATACCCTAATTATCTAAACCTTTAGATTGTTGTTTTGTAAAAACCCACCCCTACCACCCTTTTGAGGTAAAGAACCTTGACTTTAGAGTCTGGCAAAACTTATTTAATGTATTTCTAATGAATATCACTGTTTGTCACCAAATCGTTAGAAAATAGACGGTATTTGAGGAGTGTTTTGCAAAAACAACTATAATTTGAGTCCACATTAATATCTCTTCAGATAATTATGTGGAGGAAAAAAATTGAGCAAAACATTCATTACTGTATTTGTTTGGCTATTATCACTATACCATAATAAACCATGATAATTTGAGCTAAACTGAGGGGCTGATGATCGAAATATAGATGACACTTGTGTATTATCGGGAAGTGTAAGATACATAACGTAGATATTAGATGAAAGTTAAGAACAAGTGAACTGAACATGCTAAAAACAAGACTGTATGAACAATTGCACAGGAAATGAAAGTAGTATGAACAGATTAGACAGATAGCCACTTATTTTATCGCTTCTTGGCCATTGGCCTCTCAGTAAATACCCCCGAAGTTTAACAAATAATTTAAACGTTAAGCACTATATAAAATGAGCGCTGATTTGAGGTTCTGATAAGTTATCTGACTTTTGCATAAATATATGAACGAAAATACGGTTTTTATTGAATTTTAAACCGAATTTTGTTAATAAATTATCGGTTCCTTTTTCGACCACAAATCACTGTATCAGAAGGTTTGGTCCTCTCTGTTGTTATCTTAAGTTTCATCTCTTTCTTATACTTCTGATTAAAAGAAAGACTTCATTATCCTTCTTATCGGCTGTATTTCAGGGATGGCCAAAGAGAGGTCACTGACACACTCTAATGACTTAATAACAGTATCCGAAAAAATTGTGATTAAAATTTTGTGTTAAAATTTCTTAAAGAGATTTTCAGTGAAATTAACATCGAATACATTATAAGCTGACAGTGTTTGTTTCAGTATAATATTCCACCTTGTTAGGTTCAACAAAACATAATTATTAACGTTTAAACACTAGACTTGATTTCAAGTGAAACAATTTATGTCCGGTTGAGTTTATCTGAATGGCCAGAAGGTCTTCGTTGCAATCTATGATTAATACCTAATTCCGATTCATTTATTATTATTAATATATTTTTATCAATAATTTATTTTTGAACTCAAAATATAAGGCAGTCTTGAAAACAGATCCATATTTGGCTCTAAAATCATATTTCAATAAAAATTGAAAATCGTTTCCGACATCACTTCAGACATGACTTTCAAAAATCATTAAAACATTTTTTTCGCAAAAAATGAGTTTCAAAAAGTGATGCCTCAAATGCAAAGAAATTTTTAATTAAACGTTTGAATGATTTTACGGCCGACAGAGATGTTGACATCACTTCGGATGTTTTCCTCAACGCTTTCATCATTTTCTTAATCCAAAAGTTATTAAATAAGTGATTGATTCTGATATTAAAATTGAGAATCGACTCAAATAAGTGACACAAATAATGAAATATTATTCAAATTTAATCCTCTTCTCAAACATTATAAATGAATTGATTTAATGATCGATTATTCCCGTAATTATTACCGAAGAGGAAGACTATTAGAAAAAGAAGGGAATATCTCCGACTCTTGAATTACTGACAGAAATGGTCGCATAATTCCAAGAAGTCATTAGTTTAGATCAGATTTAAGTGATTTGGGTATTTAAGCATGATCAAATGATCAAATGAGCAAATATATTATATTAATATAACTCAATCTATTTTCAACTTTAGATCATTAAAGTTTAACAAACAATTTGCAACTCTTGAATAATAAATGAAGGAACAAGTTAACTTTGGTAAACTTTAATGGAATGAGGAATCGAGGTCAGAGACGCCGCCAGAACTGCCTTCGCATTGTGGGGGAGGGATAACTTCGAAACGCATAAACATCGATCTTACTTTATATACAGTATTTTTAATAAAATGCCTTTAATTAAAAAACTATTAAAATTTATCAGTTTTTCTGAAATGATCAAGATGTACAGATGTGCCATGATAAACTGCAATTAAAATTAATTTAAATAAGTTTATAACCTTCCAATTATTAATGTCGTGTGACCTCACATTAATTCATGAAAGGTATGTTCTGAGAAACTTTGAATTTGTTTATGGAGTGGTCACTCGAAACAAAGTCTATACCCGTTGGCGATCACCAAGAATTTGATAAATCGTATAATAGATAAGAGATGAGACAAATTCATTTTGTGAATTAATTACGGTCACGATATGACCACCACTTAGGCTTTTTTCCAAACATAACACATGTCTTAAAAATATGTTTTTTTATTTTTGGCCGTTTTGTCAATTTTTCATCGAAACAGTTCGGATGGGAATCCGACATAAAATGGGAATTTCTTTATACTTAATGAGCGGTACTTAAAATGCTATTCAATTGAATGTTTGAAAATCGAGAGAAAAAAGAAATATTATTCTCAACTAATTTACAGGTATTTGACTCAAAGGCGTTAAAACAGAGACCGAGAGATAAAAAAAGTGGATTCACGCGATTATTCACTAGAAATTGAAAATTGATTCGGAATAACACGTTTTTTCTCTCTCATGTTTTATATTAATTTTTATTATACCTCTCAATGCTTTTCGAGTCAAAGCCCAGGGACTGACTCAACCAATGGTTTTAATTATATCCAAAACTCTTATTATTTTCGCTTTTCTAAGTCTTGCCATAAAATATGACAGTTATTGAGGAAAAGCGGACAGACTTTACACTTATATAAATGCTTTGATTGCGAATCACCGCTCAAATTGTTGAGGCATTCGCTTTGTAATAGGTTTGAGGTGTGATCCAATTGAAGGCCATATTCGGTGACAATTATAGTTCTCAAGTCTTCGGTTTTATACTATTATCACATACTTTTTCCGATAGTTAATGAATGCCGGCTTTTAGTGCTTCTGTCGGCCCTCCAGACACTTATGAATATTATTTGGGGTTCCTTTCAAAGCATACAATTTACTAAAAATGTGTTTCTTTTTATTTTTCAGTTATTCTCAGACATAGAAAGAAAAAGTTTCCTGGAAATTGATTTTCTCGATTGAATATTAAATTCAGACAAATTGAACATGCTCATTTTCTAACATTAATAATTTGTGGACACATAGGGCCTCTTTTATGGCCATTTCATCGTTGATTGCATTTATTTATCGAAAGAAATTTGTTTTTTATACAATTTTTTGTCAGAACTTATATTTTATATGAATTGAAAAATTTGAAGTAAAAGTTTGTTTCGGTGAAAGTAAATGCAAAAATCCTTTTCTTATAACTCAATATTTGTGAAGTTTATGTCAGAAATTTTCGCTTTCGTGTGATTTATTTCCTTTAATATATGATAGATATCTTTTTCTCTGAAAAAAAATTTATATTAAATTCTCTTTTTTAAAAACATTTCAAATATCAGTTTCACATAAAATGTTGAGATTTTTGTTCAGTTCGTCTCCAAAGCTATCAAATTCTGTTCAATCTTTTTACAAAACGATGGCTCAGAGATGGTATCGAGAAGTCAGTACATTTCAAATGATAGGCTCGTTGTTCAGACTTTTGTACAGACTGTTCTCAACGGCAGCACAGCCTCAGGACAACTGATTTTCATTCTCAAAAAATAGATTATTCTCTACAATAAAAACAGTCAATAAATAGAGGACTGTAGGACTACTTGTGCTCATATAAATGCCAAATAGTCATCAAATAAACTTTGGTATGACTTAACTATTAGCTAATATTCTTAATGTTTGGTCCAACTGAAGAGAAGACACATCGATATCATATAATTTTGACACACAATAACATGTCTTTGAGGAGACGACAAACCATAATAGATATCCATGTCTTCCACAATAAGAAGAAATTTTTGAAAATAGGAACGAATCGTAAGGAGAGAGAGGAGAAGAGACCATCAAAAGAGAGGAGAAAAGTCTCTTTTGGTTATAACCTTAGGGGTCAGTCAATGTTATAAACATTTTATATCATTATTGTTATTAGTTTGTTATATACGCCACATATCTATGAAAAAATATATTATTTTCAATTTAGGGATATTTTTCATGAAGAGCCGAATCGGAGAGAGATCTTCTTCAATGATATACAGGAATTCTTTTGACAATTTGTGGTTTGTCTGGATTTAAGTTTTTGTGAAGAGCCCTCTCAGCCACACAGCCGGTCGAAGGCTATGTTAGCCCACATATTATCAATCTATGTCTTGTATAGAGACATATAATTCTCATGAATATTATCAAAAGTATTATTTGTTTGATTATTATTTCAAAATTGAGGCAAAATTAGAGGACTAACTGTGATTATAATAAGGATGCGAATGATAATATTTATATTTATGATCTTCCAAATGAAAGTTCATTTATCAGCATTAGTTTGTGAATGGGGCGCAGTCGGGAGGCGCACCTGTTTGTACAGCTAATGGTATCGTTAATAAAATGAGTTATATTTTTGCATAAAAACCAATTCTCATGTATTTTAAAGTTTTGGTTAACTTTTGTTATTTGAATTTTGGGACTCAAACCTCTGATTGCATCCAATGAGACAACGATTGCGTCGACGCACTCCTCTCAGAGCACAGCACAGCAGTCGGCCTAACTTTCTGCTGAAGAGAATCTCTGTTTCAGTTCAGTGTTAGAGACTATCGGTGTTAGAGTCGGTTCTCTTCGTTTGAGAGAAAAACTTTTTTTTGACCGAATATTCCAAACATTGAACACAACTTTCATTACAATTGTTTTAATGATAGACAACATTAAATGTGAATGAATTCATATAATGAGGTGTTATTCCTAACTCAGAGTCATTTGTTGAAATCCTAATTACATTTTAACCCAGTGTTCAATTCGTTGGAATTCATTAAAATAAAATTCTTCTCTCATTTTATATAATTATTATTATTTGACACTAATTTGTGAAAAGTTTTTGTTTTCAAAATCAAATAATAGTTTACTCTTCGATCGGGATTTTTCTGTTTTAAGTGTTTGACAAAAAAGTCGGAGAATTTCAATAAAGAAAAAACTTTATCTTCAATCGGATCCCAATATTTGATTGGAATAAAATCTATGGGAATATTATTAAAACTTCTCAAAGGATTGTATAATATGTGAAATAATCCGAACATTTGATTTGATTTCTACTATTGATTGACATTAATATTACGACTAAACTAATCGACGAAAAATGATTTGCATTTTCACACTAATGGAGTTATTAGTGATTTTCGTGCAAATAATTATTTGCAATTCAATAGCATTAGAGCACAAACTTATGGAAAACAATCAGAATATCAGAACTCAATTCGAGCCCGGATTAAGTGATATGAAGACATCCTCCTCCCAGAAGACTGAGGGTAAGACATTGAGCCAAAATTACCCAGAATTAAGTTTATATCTGCCTCTGAGTTGGAGTTCAGTTAATTGTGAAATTGATGTTTCACTGCATTTGCCTATAAATTAGTGGAAAAGTTGCCAAAAACTGATAAATTATTCTCTAATTAATGTAATGTATCACAAAATTCTTGCGCCACTCGTCTGAAGGGAACAAAAATATTTTTAATTAAAGAATAGCTCTCACAATGACTTTAAGCAAACATTTTTCATTTGAATTGCCATTAATTATATGAAAAATTCATTTTAAAAACTCTATGAATATTTATTACAACGCATTGCCAGCCATTCAGCGATGTCTCCGTCCGTCAGAAAAGTCCAAACAAAACAAATAACAGACAAAAACTTTTAGTTTTTATTATGTCTTCAAAAGAAAACTATTTTTAAAAAACGAATACTCTTTTTCGTTGACTTTTTCACCCTTTGAATGATATTTAATTCAGTAAATTGAAATGATCTTGGCTTATGTCATAATTGAGTCTAATAGACCAAAATTATGAAAATTAAGCTAAAACTCTAAGCATAAGCAAAGGCTATACGAAAATTACTATAATGAAAACGCGGGATGTATTCCCTGAAAATTAATTGATAGATAATTGTTTTATTTTAGACTCTTCTGACACCAAAAAATTCATTTATATTTAATGAACTTTTGGTATAATATTTTCGTTATATTCTGTATAGTTTTGTCACTATTTTCGTTTCATTTATGAAATTAAAACATTAAAGCATTAGTTTATTAAATAATCTATCATTTATTTGAATGAATTCATCCATTTTATTATTCATTGTTTTCAATTAATTAACAAATATTTTTTAATTGAAACCATTTTTATGATTTCCATTGTGTCTCTCATTTGTGTCTTTCATATCTATTCCGAAGAATTAATTAATTTTCACGACATTTGAGATAAAAATAATATGTTTTGGTTATACATCACCAGCATTGCATTGATTGCCAGGTGGTTTATCAATATGTTCAAGTTCAATAAAGACATTAATTCCTCTAAAGACAATCCAAATGTCGGGAGAGGGGGGAATGTGAAAGTTATTTGATCTGAAAATTGTATGTCTTCGCCGTTATTTCCAATAGATTTGGTTTACTTCTCTGTCTGTGGACAGACGTCTCCTCAAATGTTAACTTTTATTTGATTTGTATTATATTTGAGTCAAACATTAGTTTCATAAGTTTTATCCAATGATTTGCGATTTAGATCTGATTTTGTGAGCAATGGTTAAGTAATACAATAATGCATTGATGACAATGATTCACGTCTACAGGATATTGGTTAGGAAGACGACTCTTTACTCCGGATATTTGCAAAAAGAATCGGTTAGAGTCTAAGGCAGTGCTCACCAGAATAGTAGTAAATCTTCGGTTTTAGTTTCTGTCCAAACCGTCAGTGCCTTCAGTGCCCACTGAATGCCTTCCAATACCGGCATTCCATTGAAATAAGTTTGCATTAGATGTGAATCGATTGCTCGAACCTCTATCGCACCCCTTCTTATAGTTTGTGCTAAAGAAATGCCAGTTTATAAATGTGACGGCCATTAATCTTATGTCCACTATTTATCCATTGACCAGAACCTGAATCGTTTGCCTATTTTGTCAATATTGATATCAGTGTCAGGTATGCCGAGAATCGCTCAGAATAACTTTTTATCGAAGCACACCATCCATGATATTGATGCCATCCATGCCATTGGATTTTACCACTATTTCTGGCAGTGAATGTTTGCTTCACTATCATTAATATGGCATATGTTGTGCTCAATTCACTATTACTTTCTGTTCCAACACTCCCTTCCACTGTCGAGGAACAGTCGGCAAAACAATATTCTGACCAAAACATTGACTGACTATTTGTTCAGTCTGTGCGCAGTCAAATCCATTTAGAAATTACTAATAACTCATAACTCATACATAACTCATAAAAATAATATTTTCGTATTATCTCTGCTTCGATGTAAAGACTGACATATCATAAGTCAGTCAAAAAAGTTCTTATATTTTGAATATAAGAATATATTTAGAATTAATTTATGGTTTTGTTGAAGGAAGCGATCGAAGAGATTCTTAACCAAAACCAAAGTATATTAAAACGATTTCAGTGTTTATCTTAAGAGCTCATTAGTGTTTATTCTGATGACTTTAAAATAATAATAAGCCTTAAAATAATTTAAACACATTTAAAGTGCGAACCAAACTCTGTTTGTAAGCAAAACGTCAAAAATGAGTTCTTCAGGTCTGAGCCCTAAATTCAGTGCAGAAAAAGTTTATTATATAAAAACTATATAAAGCGCTAAAATGTTGTACCAAACCAACAAAAAAATCGATACAAACCTAGAATTTATGGCCAAATAATTTATATTCAATAAATAATTTATTGCAGAATATATTGTTTATCGCATTTCATAGGGTATTGTAGTTTAGGGCAAAAAAAAAGTATAAACAGAATAAAAGTTATTTCAGAGCAAAAGCACTATTATATAACGAAAACAATATTTTATACTTACTGTTGAGACTCTCCTCTCTGTGCTGAGCTCAGGTTAGTAGCAAATTGTTATATAGTTTTCAGTTATCATAACTCTGTGGACTCACACTATAAATAGTGACCGCTTTCTACCATTTGCTGCATTCAAACACAATAGACTGACCGCTGGGTTCGACACTTCTGGCAATTCAGACAATGCTGGTGTTCCCCCTCTACCAGACAAACACCAGTTCTGGCAATAGTTGGCAAAGATTTTATGATTTCTAAACTTTAACTGTAATTTGAATAACGAAATCAGATAACAATCGATACCTAACGACAAATACAAGTAATTTCAATGAAAAACAATTCATTCATTTGAGGAAAACATCAAATTTTTTTATCAAATAATTTATTATAAAATTATTATAAATGATTTCAAATGATTTTAATGCTTGAAATAAATTTATTCAAATTTAACTTTTTTTGAGATTAATTATTATGAATTATAGCAAAAATTATTAATCATTTTTGACTAAAATCTTATTTCTATCGAAATCGGAATAATTGCTCCAAATTTAGTATAAAATCAGTGGGAGTTTGGGATAAAAACTAAATGTTTTGCCACAATAGAAAGGGTTCAAAGAACTTGCATTTCATGTTTCAGAGGACTTGTGTATGGAATTCATGGGTCAGTCTTTTGTGGACAACAAACTGCTGAATAATATTCTGTCTTCGAATAATCGGGTGATTTCTGTACGGCTAAGCCTACTGTTGGCCCACTTCTTCAGTGACCAATTCTGCAGTTGACTGGTGTGCTATAGACCGGTGCACTCGACTCTGGCATTGATTGCAAACTGCATTTCAGACATCGATCTTATTTCCATTGGGAGTATTGTGTAGTAATCGTGTTGTAAAAGAGGTATAGAATTGTAGGCAATTTCCCTGAAGAAAGACTACCCTTTCCTAAACAAATGAAGACTTGCCTTAAGTCTATTGTTGCTAAAGGCTTACCTCATGAGTAGACGATATATACATAAAAGAAGTACTGAAGTATTCATTTGGCTTTTATACTAAAAACTCAACTCAACTATCCATTGAGGAATGGGTCCGAATATTCTGAACACAAATTATTTGGAAATAAACATTACTTAATGTAAGGAAAGTTAAAGTAAAAGATAAACTCCGAAGACATTCCTATGCATTGACTGTAAAACTGATAATTGAGAAGAAAAATAGAGAGAAAAAAGTGACACAAAATTTAAACTAAAAAATAATTGAGTTTCAAATTAAACGCATTCTTTCGGAAACTTTTTTTGCGCTCATTTTTTGTTAAATTTAATATTAAAGTCAAACAAAGGCTGAACATTGAGTTAATCTTCTGATATGAAGTGAAGTCCCTTCTCTTGGTTTATAACTTTTAAAATAGACTGAGTAATGACTGAGTAATGGCCTGACATTGAGTTTATTACAATTCAAATTATATTTGGAGTAGTTATTGGAGAGAAGAATGTCCCGGTGGGATAATTGCCACTTTCACTGTGTTTTAGATCATCTATTTTTTGGTGCTCTTCATCCTCTCTATGGTTTACTCTCCAGTGATGTTAATACGGGTTCTGGCCTTTCCTGTTAATCCCTTCAGTTGATATCTATAATAGTAAAGCCATTTATTAAATTCCCAGCACTGGATAGCAGTCATCAGGAGCTCAACTCGAGTTAGTATTAATGTAAAGCAAAGAAATGGTTGTATGTGTTGTATGACTGTACGGCTCATGATATTAAAGTGAGAGAATATATTGGTCTGTGTCTGGAAGAGCGAACACTGACACAGAGTGGAGGCATCGTCGGTCCCGATTGCAATCCCAATCCCAAACGCAATCCCAGTACTGGTTGTGATGCGAAACTGCATTACGTGTTTGGCAATGAGTGTGGATTTGGCCACAACTGCCAGCATTACCACCAGAGCTGCACAACTACTTCAATATATATTTCCTCAATAATTGCATCTGCTTTACAGTATTACCACTCTATTGGAAACACAATTGTATAGATATATATTCTGTATATAAAATGATTTTCACTTCAATAGCCGCTCATTACAGACAAATACAACGGACTCTTATTGGACACCGAATTACAAACCACTGGAAAAAGTCTATTAATAATAAGAGACGAAAAATATTATATTATTATCTATTTTTATTGTGAGACTAACGAACGACTTATACCAACATTACATCAAATAATCTCTTTCTCTAATTTTTTCACATTTAATCCTATTTTGCTATTTTTCAATTTCGAGTTTTTTAATCAACTCTAAGCTTTTTTTTATTAGTCATTTGAATGGTTGCGACAAATATTTGATTTGAGGTTCAAATTCAAACTCTGTTGCAAAACATGAGATAATCAATATTAATGTGTGTCTAATGTGTTCCCAGTTTTGCCACTGCGATTGCTATTGCTATTGCCATACTCACTTTTCTAACGCAATTATAAGTCTGGTGTTTGAGAGCATAAAATGAATATTTGATCGGAAGAAAAACGACCAAAAGACTAACTCTTAGTATATAACTGTAAAACTGGTGGCGATAATGAATTACTACAAAAGAAAAACAAACAAAAAAATCAATCGTAAAATCTTTTAGTGTTTTCTTTACTTAGTTTTTTCGCCACTAATATAAAGTATAGCGAAAAATCCAGCGACGAATCAAATAGTTTTGACTTAAGCCGAGTCTTAGGATCAGAGATTGGCTTTTGTGATGTGACTCGACTGCCAGCTATGGTTTCAATATTTATTATCACAGTTTCTGTTCTCTTAGATATGTGTCATCTGTATTGACACGAAATGCAAATACTTTTTTCTGCTGTTATTCATGAAAACTAGACATTAGTTTTGCTTTAATATGGAGTTTGAATATTCAAGTGTTGTGTTATATAATAGTCGGCGTAAATGTAATCAGAATAGCATCAGATATTAGGCTTGAGGGGCTGGAGGGGAGGCCTACCAAATATGACGAATATTATTCTTCGCTAAACTAATGATTATATACGGATTCCGTGAAACTGTTTGTTCATCAAAACTTGAAATAACTCTGAATTTCATTTGTTGTGCGAATTATTATAAAACCATTTTGGGGTATATATTGATCAATAGGTCATTATTATTGGAAAGGAATGATCCATAAAAATAATATATATTTTATTAGAAAGAAAAGTATTATTTTTTGGTGGCCTTCCTATCGACTTATCGACGATATTACTGGTCGTATATGTCGTATATATTACTTAAAGTATATTTCATTCATTCTTCAGATCACATCTGAGTTAATATTAAAGTTCAGTACATTTTGTGCACACTTTTCCTTGGATGAGACGCGACGGGAGGCTCGGTATAGTTGAGGACACTTTCACGCTATTGACAAGTTTTTTGACAATCTATTGAAGAGTATTTCAATATTATTCATAACCAAAAAATACTTCTCTCCTCCAAAAAACTCATTTCAATGTCTCTCTCCGGTCGTTAGGGTTCAGTCTCTCTAAACTATCCATACTATCCTCACTTTTGCTCCCATTGTGCTCCCAGTGCTATACCATTGCTGTAGATCTCCTCCCACTCTAATATTGACTTTCAATGTTCCTCTAATTTAGTTTTTCAGTACATTTTCAGTGCTGAGTAGTATTGCTCAGTACTCATGCATTTTGTAGTCTCGCAGTGAATTTGCCTCACGTTTCGAGAGATGTTATTTAATATTATTTTTGTGACTCTATTGTACTCTTTATTCCTCGTAGAATACGAACACTTTTTTTTAGGAAATGTCTGTTTTTTCTTTCTCTCAAAACATTATTATATCCTTCAATCAAATTACTCATACAATACACACAATTCTGTACAGAGAATGCAATCAAATTGTTTTCTCTGGTTCTCCGATATTAATGTATTCTTTGGTTTCATTCAAATTTAAGGCATTTGTCACTCAACTGTGAAAAACACATTAATTTGTTTCCGATTCAAGACTTTTATTTATTCGACAAAAAGTGATGAAAATTATTTATTAAACACAATTTCCAATTGAATTCGATTTAAATTCTCTATTAATGTTGTTTTGAATGTAAATACAAGCCATTCATACATAACAAACGCCTCAAAGGTATCGCAAAGCAATGGATGTTTAGATGCATTTCCAGTACTTTCTCTGTTAGGCATACAAATGGATAACATTTTAGTTCACCAGTTGTTATGTCGAGTGCTGTGCTCTGTGTTGTTGCCCGATCTTATCATACTCAGTATTATGTCATACCAGTGCAAAAACACTTTTGTATCCTTTACTAGTGTTCATCCAATTCTGTCCAATTGGTTCTCTTATGATATTTTTGATGTTATTATTATTACTTTTAGTCATTTTCTATACGAAAATATACTCAACTCTTATGTATATAATCTTTAGACAACAGTTAAGGGAATAAAAGCCAATCTAATGCCAAAAACGTATAGACAAGTTGTATCTCCACTATAGTTATGTTTATTATGAACGCCTGTGCTCTATGTTTAATATTTCACACGACAGGACAGCCATACGACTGTTATCTGGGCTTAAAACGAAGTTAGAAAGAAGGATAGTATATGTCTGAGTGATAGAGAGTGTGAGTCGCATCACTACCAGTATATACAGTATATAAGAGTTGTTAATATTGAATGAATGCAAACATTATGCCTACTCTCACATCCCTCACAACACTCTCACCACTGATCACTACTACTCTCACATTCGGCTAAACTTCCTTTTTTGGCACAAACACTAACTCAGTTACGTCGGTCTTACTCTCACTCTAATTATTACTACTATTGATGGACATTAACTGATGAATAGAGTATAGACTATCCAATACCAGAGCTGTGCCATTGACTCCACTTAATTCTCCAGACGTTGTTTTGAGAGAATTTGGACCAAAAGAGCCTTCGCTTTAATATTCACCCAAACGCTGACTAATTCAATGACATTTACACCAAAAGTTTTTGTCCAAAATTAACAATAGAGGAGAGAATGGGAGAGACATAGAGAGTAATGGAGAGAAACCGATAGAGAAAACAGTCAGAGGTTTAACAGTTGTGTAGTTTAACAGTTCAGACAATACACAAACCATATTTCATTTGGTTTACACAATCCATACATAATAGGAATTTTCATCCAAAGCTAATATTTAATATTATTTAATCAAAATAAATACGAGAGAACACCAGAACACCGCTCCCATTGTTGTCTCAATTTGCAAGAACATATTTTTCTGATTCATTAATACAAACCAAAGAATTTTTGAATAATTAGTCACAAATTGTTGGATCAGAAAAGAAAACAAAATAATAATCGAATCAATGGTTGATTTCATACAATTGTCTACTTGTGCTCTGATCTATGGCTTTATGGATGTATGTGTGCTCTCAGATATTGTTGGTAAAGCCTTCCATTGAGAATAAATGAGAGGTTATTCTCTGCTACAGAATTATGATCACAATAAATACAAACAAAGTAAAGTCAATTACTGGATATCCCAGTCGTCTATTGTGTTGAGATGAGAGTGACTCAAACCAAGAGCTAATATCTTCTGAATTAATAATAAAATACTAGAAATGCTTTTCTCTCACATCTGTCAAAAAATAGTGTTTTCTACGAGTGTTTCACTAAAATAAATGTTTGACTGAATAGACATTGCATTGAATGCATTCACCCAAATATGATGTCATCGATATATAAATATAAATACAATCCTCAATCTATTGCCTCTTTTGTCGTCGTCTGTGAACCTGCCATTGATTGGTATGTAGTGAACACCGCATTCGTGAAACACATGCGAAATCACCTAGATCAACATTAGATCAACACAAGAATTGAGGCAAATAGAGCCAAATAGAGCTCCCCTTCTCTAATGACAAAAAATATGATCTCAATTAATAAAATGAAATGTTTTCTCCAATGAGAGGGAATTCAATGAATTAGAGCCACATTTTTCATCATTCATTCAAATGTATAACTAATGAAAAATCAAATGAATTATTAAATGCTTTTTTAGGCAAATAATATACATAACGAAGAATATGAGGGAATATTCGGTATCACAAAAGTATATAATTATGAAAAGAGGAATAAATATCGGATAGTTTTTGTCGTTTGGTTTTTGCCATTCATTCATATATTAATAGAGAGTATATCCCGAGAAAAATGTGTTCAATTCATCTGAATATTGTGTGTCTATTGTTTCAGAGATGTATCAGTGAAGGTAACGCATCGGTGGCCACACCTGAGCTTCACCTGCACGCCATGTCGTCGCTATGTTGTCCTCTAAATTACTTTTGGCTTTTCATATGGCGTACGGTTTTTAACCCGCCTTTAGTTTTTCAAATACAAAATCAGTCGTCGAATAATTTTTCGCTTATATTTCACTGCATTTCACGAGTCTTTGAATCTATGTTTCTGTCATTCGCTTCAAAAGACAATAAATTATTTGAAATTTCAATAAAACAAAACTCAAACACACGATATATTCACTCATTTCACTCAAACCAAAGAAATGTTTTCATAAGAAAAATAATAAAATACTTTTTTCCTTTGAATTTGATTTCATAACAGAAGTCCAAACATATTATTTATTTGTGTTTGTGATTGTGTGGGCAGTAAAACAATTACTCAATTTTCAAAAGTTTTAATTCACTTATCACTCATTCCTAATGTCCTTCGATTGCATTAAACGATAGGATAATTAGATTTCAAACTTTCAAAAAAGTATTTCCATTTGTTCTTATCATTCATTTCAAGAAATCTTAATTATCTGACCATAAAAAGAAAACTGAGCTCTGATCTCATCTAATATTAAGCAAAACCAGGGATGCCCAAGGGGGGGGGGGGTATTTTTCGATTTACCCCCCCGAGGATCGCGATTTTGACCAAAATTACCCCCCCCTAGGGTTGGCGAAAAATTGTAAGGCAAAAACGATAAGTTTTTGGGGGGACCCCCAAAAAATCGTTGATGAGACGGAAAAAATGGCGGATTTTCCGGAAAATCCGCCATTTTGTTGGTTAT
>JAQIXD010000630.1:0-23184 GCA_034699985.1 Minunthozetes semirufus | reverse complement strand
AAAAATTTAAATGAATTCGTACTGGAATTTACTCGGTGAATCTAATAATCAAGACAGAAACTATGTAAGTTATTTAATTCTTGAGTTATATGCATTTAAATAGTTGATCTCGTATATTTCTCAAAATACCCAACTTACAAAGTTCTAGTTCACACCAATCGGTTCAGAATTTAACCTAGATTTATGTTGATATCAATTTTTAAAATAATACCCATTTTCAAAGATGTCCACCTTGGGTTGTATGGGCGCCCACCAAAAGCTAAACGCTGCAATAGGAAGCAGTTTCTTTTTGACCCACCCTGTAGAATTGACATGATCAAAATGTGAATGAAAGAATTGTTATAATATCTAAAGCAAAAATAAATTAAATAAAACATAAGAAATAAAACTTGAAAATTAATATAAGAAAACAAATTCCAAATAAAAATAATTAAAAATATTTTCATATAAATAATAGCCAATCCTTTGGAAATGCTACCATGTTGTTTACAGCGATTTTAATAAATCAAATGTAATCATAAATAATAATATAATTTTTCCATTACCTCTGACTTCAAATATTGACTAAAATATTTTATTAAAAAAATAATTCAGATAAAAAAGTTGTATTTAATTTATCAACCCTCAGAATATGTCAAAAATAGACCTTTACGTCTATTCTTGTCTAATATCGAAAACATTTGTAAAATAGGAATATTGGTGAAGTTGCATGAATATAATCGTGAGAATAATTCTATTGATTTTCTTCTTTTATGAAATAAAGATAAATAAATCAGCAGAAAGTACAACAAAAATATATCAATGATAGTATAAATAAATAGCAAAAGACATGAATAAGAAATTCATTAGAATTGGTTTCGAAATACTGAAATATTTTACAAAAAGTTAGAGAAAATTAGATTTTACTTCTTTTTGATAATTTCAAAGATTATTTGAAATAATGTTTGTCTCAAACTTTAAAACTTATGCCCAAAGAAATGTTTTAATCAATTTTGATGCCAACGAAAAGTTTAGTTCAAAGCAAAAGAGGATTTGGATTTTCTTGTGGTTTGTATCGTTTCGGTGGTTATTTGCATCGATTACTTCCAATCGGATTATTTGGTCACTGATTGGCGATCCGTTTTACTACTGTAATGACAGAGTTTTGATTAATTTACTATTATTAGTGATATCACTATTGGGCGCACTTTTTAATACAACATTAATTATAGGTAAGTCTTAATTGAAATAATAATAATAATAAATATATTTAAAATTCTGAATAATTTTGATTTAAATATTTTTAGGTCAAAGAAATGGAAAAATTAGATTTTTAATTGATTTCCTCACAAAGAAAAATGATTCTGATTATGGTTTGACGGAAAGTAATCAGAGAAAAATGAAATTTATCTCAAGATTAACTCAATTGATAATGTTTAATGTTATGGACATCTGCTGTCCCATAATATTTTTTCTAGTTTTTGGTTTTTACTCTTTTGAAGCTTATGTCAAACAAGAGTATAAAATGCCATTAATTTCAATAATAATATGGTTTTCGATACTTCTGTATTGGGCTAAGATAGTGACCACAATTATTGTCTTCTCGTATTCGATATTGTTTTTCATTTGTTTTTATATAAAACTGAAATTCAAACAATTGTTTTCACTTTTAAAGTATAAAAATTTGCTGACATTAAGTAAAATAATTGCAATTCACCAAAAACTTTGTTTATTGACCAAAGAGTCAAATGATTTATTCAATTATCTGATGGCTTACAGTTATTTGTTCGGGACATTAGTGGTAATTCTCTCGTATATTATTTTTCTCTATGGAAATGGAATTTTGTTATTTCGCCTAGCTGTTCTTATTGTCGGAAACTTCGCCTTAATTTTAATTTATTTAATAACTAGATTTTCAGCCAATTTGTCTCTGGAAGCGCATCGTTTTTATCTTCCTCTTAATTCATTCAATTGTGAATCGGTAATGAATGTCGTCTATCACTGGAAAGTAAGTCTAAATTAATTGAAATATTATTGAATTAAAACTATTGTTCACTCCTATGAATAGTTACTCAGTCTTATTGAACACCTGTCCGGTCGTACAATTGGTATTTATTGTTATAGTTTCTTTCCGCTCAATAGTATGAGATTTGTGCAGGTTATTTATGATTTATAAACCATCAAATTTTTCTTCTTATCTGTGATAATCATTTATTTTAGTATTCAATAGGATGTGTTATGCTCTTCCTAATACTCGTAGGATTGTGTGCTCAGTATTTTGGATTTAAGCGATGATCACCCAATGGATGCAAATAATTCTAAATTCCCACAATTTTTATATAATTGTTGTATAAACTAAAGTAGAGAAATGATGTTTATAATAGTTATGATTCTTGTGATCTCTCTTTGATTTTAATAAATTATTGTAATATTATTTAGAAATTATTGTAATATTAATTAGATTTAAATTTTTCATTTCTTTTGACTTCAAGTATTTGCTTACCATGATTCATTTTATAAAAATATTGTTTTCATTAATATTGAAGATAATAGAGCGTTTATTTATAATAAAACGTGATATAAACCAATTTATTATTTGATATATTATATGGTATTCTCATTATTTTTAAAAGAAAGTTATTCTAAGAAAAATTGATCCAACAACAACAACGAAGTAATCGATGTTAATGCAAAACTAGTAGAATTTATTTCACAATAATTTACATAAACTAAGTATGATAGTATTAAAGAAGCAAAATTAACCTTAAGATATATGATTTAATAAAATTGTGGACTAAAAAAATGTTTGCCTCAAAACTAAAGAGTTTTGCACAAAATCATCATTTAATTGATTTCGATAAAAACGATGTGAAGAAGAAGAGAAGAGAACATTTAGTTTGTCTATTCTTATGGTTTATATCTTTTCGTTATTTGATTGCATCAATTGTTTCAAATCAAATATTTTGGTCAATTATTGGAGATCCTTTTCATTATACTAATGATAGAGTATTGATAAACATGGTCCTTTGCGGTATCTCTATGTTGGGCACACTTTTTAAGACAACTTTGATCTACTGTAAGTAATTAATAAATTTTCATAGATTAAAATGCTTAAAATTAAGCCTAAGGAAAACAAATGTTGAGGCAAATTATTTTAAATAATTGTTTATTTATTTTCAGTACAAAATAATGGAAGATTCGATTTCTTAATTGAGTTTCTAACCATGCAAAATGAGTCAAAATATGGTTTGACGCAAAAGAATGTAAATAAAATGCGTTTGGTCTCTAAATTAATAAATTTATTCATTTTGAAAATAATGAGCATAAGTTGTATGATATTATTCACATCTGTTTATGGATTTTACTTATTCTTGGCTTATATTAAACAAGAGTATGAAATGCCCTTAATTTCAATTCTGATTTGGTTCCCGATATTACTATTTTGGGCGTTTAAACTAATATCACTGATTGTGTTCTCATTTTCTTTACTATTTTTCGTCAATTTATACATAACATTGAGATTCAAACAACTGTTCGAAATGATGAATACTGTTGTGAGGGGTCAATTTGTTGACATCAATTTAATTATCAGAATTCATGTAAAAATATCAAAGATGACAAACGAATCAAATGAATTTTTCAAATTTATTATGGCATTCAATTATTTTATCGCATCAATGACTACTGTCTTAACATTTCTGATATATTTTTATGGTCAGGGTATTTTTCTATTTCGCCTTGCTGTTGTTACAGTTGGATGTTTCGGTTCTATTCTAATGTTTTTGATAACACGTTTTTCAGCCAATTTGTCTGAAGAAGCGCATCGTTTTTACATTCCGTTCAATACTTTTATCTGTTCCTCAAAACCAAGTGTAAACCAAAAGTGGAAAGTAATACAAATTCAATTAATTTTAATGTTTTATAGATTCACTAATTTTTTCGTTATATTTCCAGATTTTTACTTTTATCGAGTACCTAGCTGGTCCAATTATTGGCATCTATTGTTACAATTTCTTTCCTCTTACAAGTTTAAAATATTTCCAGGTATTTCCTGATGACTATTTATTTTATTTCAAAAATGTTTAAAATTAATCCTAAACAATGTATACAGTTTTCAATGGGATGTTTAATGATGTTTCTTATATTTACCGGACTATTGGCCGATTATTTTGGATACGACCGGTGATCATTTAAAAGTGTGTTTTTTATTAAACTTGCAATTATTTTAAATATAATAATTTATTAATACCATGGTGAAAAATGCAAAAAACTATTTCTTTAATTAGATTTAAGTTTTATTTTCTATAAAAATTATTAAAGTTATTTGAACTGCTCTTTCGTTTATAATAATCATTAGATTATTTGCGTGTTTATGCAATTGTCCTTCTCCTTGATCAAACTTGATTTCATTTATATTTGAATCGATAATTAATATTATTAGTGGTGAAAGATATACTCTGGATATTTTAGATAATAGAATTTGTTGTAGATAGAGGTCCACACATGACAATGTATAATTAAATTTTGCGGTAGAGTCTAAAAGAGGTTTTTTATTGGAATACTTTTAAGAGATTTATAAGTAATTTAATTCTGTTCTAAAAATAGCCCTCAGTTTAGGCAAAACATGTTTTTGATCGTTAAATGTGGAATTTTCTCTTTTTATGTTTTTTGCAAGATGTTTAAAATCAGATCTCAATATATAGAATAGTCCTTCAAATGAGGGATTTTTCAGATTTAATTTCGTTTCCAAATTTTATATCATTTGATACGTCAGTGAAAACGTAAATCAATTGAACCTCAAATCAGGATCGTTTACTTCAAATACAGGATCGGGTTATTAGTCTTCTGGAGCTTATTCTTAGTCTTTTAAATCGATTTGGTTTTTTGGTACTTAGTTTGAAAAAAAGAGTTTTTATAAGTTTGAAAACACGACTATTATTTTTTTGAAGGATTTTTCAATTGATTTTTTTGGGAAATTCTCAAAAATCAGTAATCGATTATCAAACTTTTCCATTAATTTATTCAATGTTTTCCGCCATAAATACTTAGTGATTATGTTAAGAGTTTTATTTCAATTTAAGATTTGCTTAAAAATTGTCGTTTTATTAACAAATTGTCGATTGAATTGAAATTGATGTTTAGATAATCTTATATTTTCTAAATATTAAGCAATATTTTTAATGATTCCAAACATTTGATATTTATTTGACGACTTTGAAGGAGAGAATGAATACCAAAATATTTCATATTTTTATATCATTTTTGATATTTTTGTTGGTTATAGTTGTCTTGTATTTTGATTTTCTTCAATTGAATAAAAATTCGGAGATTCTTTCAAAGAGTAATGAAGTATTTGATAACAAAAAGTTTAATAAAAGTGATAATGAAGTTATTGTTAAGACATTGAGTGGTCCTCTTATTGGAAAGACACTCAATGTTCTCGATAGAAATGTTTATGCCTTTATTGGCATTCCTTACGCTGAGCCACCCGTCGGGGAATTGCGATTCGGGAGTCCAGAACCGGTCAAAAAATGGTCAGATTTAAGACCTGCCCACGAATTTACAGCGATGTGTCCCCAGTTCATTATGCCTAACTCTATCGTTCAAATGAATTATATATCGGAAAATGTTTCCGAGGACTGCCTTAGCCTTAATATATGGACGCCTGACATTAACCCGAAAACTCTTAAAACAGTGATGGTATGGATTCATGGCGGAGGCTTTCTTTATAACTCGGCTAACATTCATGAAAAAGATGGTAGAGTTTTGGCATCTTTTGGTGATGTTGTGATCGTTACTATAAATTACAGGTAAAAACATTTAAATTCAAATAATGGATGAAAAGTTTATATAAAAAGTTTCTATTGTTTTATTAACTAATTTTTTTTATAATTGAAAAAATTGTTATCATCTTTATTTGTTTTCAATAGAGTGGGAGCTTTTGGTTTCTTGAATACTCGAACTGAAGAAGCTCCAGGAAATATGGGCTTTTATGACCAAGTTTTAGCTCTGAATTGGATCAAGGACAATATTGAGTATTTTGGTGGTGATCCTAAAAAATTAGTGCCTTTTGGGGAGAGTGCCGGTGCTATTAGTATTGGAATGCTTATGTCTTACAATAAGACAAAGAATCTGTTCTCGAGAGCCATCACCCAAAGTGGAAGTTTTCTTTTGCCCCAAACATCACAGACTTTTGGGAATTCCAAGAAATTAGCGAAATTGGTCGACTGTTTACATGAAGAAGATGAAGATTTTGATGCTTTCCCTCCAGAAACTGTTGAATGTCTCAAAAATACCAGTTTTAAGAAACTCTATGACGTAATGAATTGATTTACTTTTACTTATATTTAATTCAAATGATAACAAATTTTTGAAACTTTTCATTGAATTAATTAATTTTCAAAAAATGTGTCAAAAAATCAAAAGAAATTATTTTTGATTTGAATTTAATATTCTTTGGTTTGATTTTAGGCCTCAAATGAGATCTTAGAAGAGTCTTATATGCCTTTCATGCCATCTCTGGACTCATATTATGAAGACTTAGTACCACCGATGGACTACATCTTCGAAGAGAATGCCTTTTCTAATATGAAAGAACTGATGACTGGTTTAGTCGGAAACGAGGGATCGTTTTTCGTATATATTCTTAATCCAAGTCTTTTCAAGAAAAACAGTTATCCAGAAATGAAGACTTTGAAAGAAACGCGAGAAATGTTTATTAACTTAATTAAAAACAAGACAGACATCAAAGAAGAACTCTTATCATTTGTGGCCAACAGTTACATAAAGGGACCAAATAGTGATTCACCGAAAAAGAATTTGCAGCGACTCATAGATGCGTTCGGAAATGCTGTCATCAATTGTCCGACAATATTCTTGGCCGACGAATTGGTCCAAAGAAATAAGTCTGTTTACATGTATTTGTATGACCACAGACCAAAGTCTAGTCAATTTGGTGAATGGTTGGGTACTGTCCACTACACTGAAGTGCCCTTTGTCTTCGGTTATCCCCTTCGAAGACCCAAACAGTTCACTCAACTCGATATTGAATTTTCGAAACGAATTATGAAAAGTTGGACTCATTTTGCAAAAACTGGGTATTTATTCATTGATTTGACTTTTTATTATCAAATGTCTAATAATTTTGATTTTGTAGGAAAGTTTTGCCACAACTGGGCTTAGAGTGGCCTCATTATAGTCAACACAACTCTTTTATGTTAGTGAATCCAAGAAATTCCTCGATTATCAATGGCTTTAATTATGATTCTTGCAATTTATATAAATCTGTTATACAATTGGTTTAATCAAAAATAGGTTAATATTTTTCAAAAGATAATTCATTTAATTCTCAAATATTTTGATTTTCATATTACAATTATCTCATTATTTAGATCTCAGTTTTCATTTATCTCAATTTATCATGATAAATTATTAATCTTTTTTATTTAATAAAACTGAATATTAATTGTTCAAAAATTTGTGACAATTTTCCAAAATGATGGGAAATTATTGATTAAAAGCTTAGAATTTATGGGATTTTAAGTAAAACTGTAATTAATGAGACATTGAAAGTGTATTATTTGATTGACCTTTTCAATACTTTAAAGTAAATAGTTTATTTGATTTATTAATTGATCTTATTTTGCGATAAACATATTCAAATTGATTTTTATGTCATTCATCAAATGATCATTTTAGTTTTAGTCATATTTTATACAATACATATAACTTCAATGACTTTCATTTGAATAACTCATGAAATTGTTTTTAAAACATGTAAATTGTTTTTCTATTCATTTATTATTTAATTGTTTGGCAAATGAGCATGATAATAAAAGAAATTGGTGATAAACTTAATTATTATTGAATTATTCAATCAAACAATTGTATGGAAAAAGTATTGAATTTTAGATCAAAGATAAAAACTTATTGTAATTTCAAACATTATTAAGTTCACCCATTACTCTAATACTCCAAAAATTATGTAAAACTATTTTATAAAACATTGAACTTTTCGCTTTATTCGCCTAGCTAGATTTTATAAATATTCATTAAAAAGAGTTCTTTGTTGATGATCTAGGCGTAATCAAAATATAAGTCATAAGCCCTAATAAATAATCAATTTTGATAACTTGTTTCAACCAAAGGTAAAGATCACATAATTCTATTAGTGAAAGAGGGTCTGCCTGTGAGATACCTGTGAGAGACCTGTGAGGGACCTGTGAGGGACCTTGCTATCTTTTTCATTAATGTCAAAAAAGCGATTACGCGAACGCTTTCAATAAAAAGTGGAGGGGAGACAGAAGTGGTGTCTCATAGCAACTGAATTCCATAGTTTGCAAAACAAAAGTGATTTTCATTTCCATAACAAACATCTGGCGATCGAAGGGAGGACTCAATCCCTTATAACAACGTTATGTCGAATAAAATTAAAATATCAGTATTTTTCACATCAAAAGACAACAATAGAGACGATTTGATTAGTTTATACCAATTGGCCAACACTTTGGCTGACCTCGAACTCAGTCTTTACACAGAATACGATAAATATTCAAAGTTAAGAATCTTTGAGTTTGAATCCAATTTCGGCAAAGAAGTTGAACTCTGGATATATTACGGACCAATAAATTCTAGGGATTCAATACCTGCCATTATTTTGCATCAGACAGAAGGCATTGTTCTGATCGGTGAAGAAACTGTTCAGAGATTTCTATTGGAATATCGAAAGCCTGTCATTTGGTTCAAAGAGAAAACTGGTTCTCAGCCCGAAAGGAAAGGTATGTTCTGACTTCTACATGACTTTCAAAATAATAAGTATTATTCAACCAATTCTTATGTCTGGATTTGAGCCAATTTCAGAACTGACCCTTCAAATGAACCCTCTTATCATAAAAGTGAACATTTTTTGGCTATCGTTAAAAATGGAAGGGGTTGTCAAAAACCTTTCAATAATTGTTTTAACTTATAATTCGCTGATTTTTAATGAATCTTGAAATATAACTTTCACTTTAGATGGGGATTCCCAATGCATTAGGTAAAACCAGATGCAATTTTTGGTTAATTTCTGATAGATATTGAGATTAATGGGTGTTTTAAAAGGTACAGAACTCTATTTTTAGCATTATATATATCATAAAAAGTTAAAAGGTTAGTTAAAAAATGCTTGAATTTACTAATTATTAAAATATAAGACAAATAATAATTTTAATTCAAAATTTTAATCATAAGAATGATCAAGTAATTACTTTAGAAGGATATTTATCATTCAATGAACTTGATATCTTGGTAAAAAATAAGATTAGTTAGAAGTTAGAATTTTTCAAAATTATAAATTGATCATTTTTCGAAATCATTGAAATCACACCTAAAATGAGTAAACATTTACCCAATTGATGGCCAAATATTTAAATTAAAAACATTAGAAAAATACAATCTTTGAATCTATAGAATGTAATTAAATCTTCTTCGAAGGACTTCTAAATAATTATCGAAAATAATAAATGATTTCATAATATAATTGAATTCTTTTCTATAATTAAGTTTTTATATGAAATTACTTTTAAAATGAATGATAAACGAAATCTAATGACAATTTTGGTCACTTTTTCCAATGACAGCAAATAACTTAACGACAGTCCAATACACGACTATTTCGGATGAAATCATCAGAAATGAGTTCAATAATTGGTTTTCAACGAAATTCATTAATACGTGAAATAGAAGTCATCGAAGAGTTGGAGAAATTGGTTGAAGAAGAAAAACGTATCACAAAACAGAAAGTAAAGGATAGGACAGCAAATCAGTTGCAATCAATTTATTTAAATTATTTGTCAAACGTCTCACCGTTCAGACAACCAAACACTAACAGAAAAAGGGTTGACTCAAATTCAAGCAATTATTTCGTAACAGAACCAATCACTAGCCCTGCCTTCCTCTTAAGCGAACCGAAACAATTGGACTTTAATTCTAATGAAAGACAAGTAATTCAATCACTTCTCAACGCAGATATCAATGACAGACCCGAAACCTCTGACACCACTGCAGGCATTCAACAAATCTCTTTTGAGAAGACATGTATTCTTATGGATAGATCTACTTCTCCCATGAGTTTTCCTCAAACAAAATCAGTTCAGACAGATGTCCAAAACGAGGAGCTCCACAATGCGGAGGTCCACACGAAAGACACGCAAACCCTCAATGAATTAATCACTGATTTGAAGTCATTATTGAAAAATGTTAATCAACTCATTATTGACAGAAGTAATGACACTTTCAAAGAGGATAATAAAGACAAAGAGAAAGGTCTTTCCACTAAACAAACTCAAACTTCTAAAGAATTGACTCCAATTAAGGATTCCTTCACTCAATACGAGTCAAAAATCCAATCAATTGATGTCTTTTGTCAAATGAATGTCCTTTTGAGTGACAAAAGCAGTCAAACCGATCAGAAATTAGAAGAAAAGTCAATTAAATCAAAACTTATTGACAGTTTCACACAAACTGATCCATTGACTGATGAGGAGAAGAGTCTGAATAGTGCCAGTTATGATGTATCAGTTGGAGAAGTACCCTACATAAGCGATGATTCTAGCTATTGCTAAGAAACACCCACTGGGTATTACCATATCGTTTCACATATCCATTAAAAAATATGATTCATTTGGAAACTTGAATTAATTCACAATAATTTTTCAGCACTTTATTTGTGAAATCAATTTTATAACATTTTATTACTTCATTTTGTACTAAATTACAGCAAATCTGTGAAAAGTATTGGTGAAAAGGATTGAGTTGTCTCTCCAATGGTTCTGTATCTCAAAAAGTCATGAAATACAATATCTGACGAATTTTTTCTTTAATGATTTACAAATGATTAGAATTAAAACTTGTAATTAAGTTCACCTCTATATTGCTTTTGAAAATTTTCACTTTTGCTTAATAAATGACCTGAAAAGCGAAATTTCGTCTGATTTTCCTTTACTTCAAACTAAACCCTTTGCCAGACCTATCAAATTGATTTCGATTATATTAATATAAGTTTTAATTTACTACAATTGCAAATTGATAGCTCAGGTTGTCTTTTGAGTGGAGAAGTTATTTCAAATGTCACTCAAATTAATTTATTTTGAATTTAAAGTCATATTTTAAACCAAAATTTATATTTTTTGATAAAATCCTTGGAAGAAATAGTTTACATATTTTATTTCGATTCGCAAATTGAAAATTCAATCAAATGTTATTCAAAAATTCATTTGTATTTCAATTTATATATTTATTAAAAATAAATTTCAATTTTTATGGACTCTTTGTTATTGAAAAAGAAGTTATGAATAACTTTTGATAATCAAATTAATTCGTAAATCCTTTCAATTGAATGAATCATTGATTACATAAAATCATTGAAATTTTAAGACCAAATCAATTGTTAAAAAAACAAAATTGAATTACGTATGCAATAAATTATTAAATTTTGATAAGAGTGGTCTCAATCCAAGAGAGTTAAGAAAAGTTCATAGAAAACAAGTCTCAATAAACAAATCATTGAACTACTTTTCAATTTTTATTCAACATTGAAAAACTATTCTCGAATTTTTCAAAATTTTTTGTTTGTTTGCAAAATCAATTGATTTTCACCTTTTGTTTTGTTTTGATTTTGTTTGAAAAACTTTTAATTAGAGCAACTGTAAAGTACATTGCTACTTTTCAATAAAAGCTCAAATGTAATAAATTTCACAATTTTTTGACGCAAATTAAATGTTGTAAATAACTCATAATTGACTCTAACTGTTATTGAAAGAGAGGGATAGGAGAGAGTCCAGCGATTGAATTTATACTTGGTTGAATTGCAATTCGATTCAATGTCTTCTCTATGCATACCTGTACTCATAGAATATCTTTGAGAGAAGTTATTTTTCATAACATTAATAGAGTGAAGGTAAACCACTTCTCTCTCTCTCTCTCTCTCTCTTCACTTGAATCTGGTTTTCGATTCATTGGATAGTCTTGTGTTTGATTTCCATCAGAAGTCCTCTTATTTTCAGTGTTAATGTCTGACAAGTAATGAATGGGACTTACGTTAGAAATGAGTGTAAAGAGAAAGTGAAACCTATTTTCTGTTGTGTTTACCTAACAATAGGTTTAATACTCATATAAATGTGAAAAGGATTTGCTATTTATACCATTGGATGCATTCATAATCAGGTATTCAATCAAATGATTTACAATTTTTGTCAAATTGTTCCGTTCGGACATACCTTTCCTTATTAACTATTTTTTGTTTAAAAATACTTTTTATTGTTATTTTATTTTATTTTTAATTTTAAACTTTTTCTTAAAAAGTGGTGAAAATCTATGAAAAGAATTTCCTTTAAATTCAAATGATTCTAAAAATAGTAATCTTTAATAAAACCAATTAATTATATTTAATGATTGATCACTAGATTTTGAGTCACAAAACTTTTTACAAATGTCTTATTATCTATAATTTTCTTCGATATAAACTTGAAAACCACTTAATATGAATTCATTGTCGAAACTTTAAAACCATTTTTTAATTGTTTTGTTTATTAAAACAAAGTTTAGTTTCTTTGAAGACACATTCATATGAACAGGACTTCTGAAGATAATTTTTAATTTCTTTGAGATTAAAGTGACTTCACTTAAAATTTGGAAATTCATAGCATAAAAAACTAAAGTATTTTCTCCTAATTAATTAGTGAATAAAGATTATATGAAAACAAACGCCAAATAAAATTCAAACCAAATAAATTCAATACGTAATACCATTAGTTTAAGCCATGAATTCCGAACGATAGCTAACTTTCCTCTTCAGGTAATAGTGACACACTCTTAACCCAAATCTAATATCAGGCAAAATTTCATTTAATATTATTATTGCTGAATAAACACATCAATATATTGGCGCGAAATGTGTGTTACGGATCACTTATCACTGATAAGATAGCTTTTCATCAGATTTACCAATTGATTCCACAAATATATTCATTTTAATTCTTGAAAAACATTCACAGTTATAAAAATGTGGATCTGATAGCTTATTTTGAATAACATTTACTTTGTTTCAAATTGTTTTAAAAGTTTCAGAATCTGATATTTATGGGAATTTTGTTTTCATTGCACAATAATTATCGGAAATTCTGTGGGTCTGAAGGAAAGCCTGTTGAGTCTGTGTTGTTTATCACAAGATGTGGAAAATAACAACTTGTTCACTTCAATTGACAATAAAATACATAGCAATTGCATTGAATCTAATTATAGTTCCCCTCAATCAGGGATAGTCTTTCGACTTATTTGACAGTTTATCAAATCATCTGTAATATTAAGTGCAAAAGTACCAAGCTATATTTGTTAAATACGTAAGAAATTGATTCACTAAGTGATTAATAATCACTGATTATATCTTCAAAATCAATACATGAAAAACAATAAGAGTTTGAATCAAATTCTTTGAAAGCTTTTAATAACAAAAATTATTTTTCGATAATTATAAGAGTCATTGAAAACAAGAGGACTTGAATTTTGTGATCAGATTTATCGATAGGGAAAAAACTCTGGGCTCCACTTCTATTGGAAAAACAGGTTATTGCGAAGGCAGTGGCTGTGCCATTGCTGCACAACACATGCAATAACTTCAATCTTCTTCTTTAAGGCGATTTAATGTATGGAACAGGTATTTAGTGAATTGCAGACATTGAGTAAAAAATTGTTTGCCATTCGTTGGAAATTTTGTGCCAAACTTTCCTCAAACGAATCCAATGACGAAACTCTTCGCTAAAACCCTAACAATTGTTTGCATTGAAATCTATTCGAGAAGAGAGTGAAAGACATTGGATTTTCTTGAGATAACTCTGGGAATCGTTAACTAAATGAAGTATTTTTACCAAAACAACCATTTATTCCCCGATAAAACTTTTTTGGTGTATTTTATCGCTGATATTGTCTGTGATTTTCCTTTTAATTTAATGTTCTCTGTTCTCGACTTCCAATAAATAATGGATTTAATAAATCATTAAATAATTTTCAGTTTCATTAGTGAACTCTTCTGAAGGAAAACCTATCGAAATGGTATCCGATTATTAGTCACTCATTTAAATCCGTTTTTTAAAAATTAGTGATTTCTGAAACATTTTTCACTTGACGTGTGAGTGAAAACCTCTTCACTCATTTTAATTTTTATCTTTTTTTTCAATCATTGATATGTTCTGTCAATTCTGAAAATTATTCAAAACTTTTTTCATTTAAAATTTTTGTCATTAATTTGAAAACTTTTTGTCAAATGTTTTGCAATTCTTTTCTAAACATAATTTTGTTTTAATTTAATTACAGTTAAAGTGTTTCTCAACGAAAAAAATCCTGAATTAAAGTGAAATAAAAAACAACTTTTGTTTGTATTAACAAAGTGTTCGACAAAACTGCTATTAAGTGATTGAAACCATTGATTAATAAAGAAGATAATTGAAAGACAGGAACATTTGCTGATTTTATCGGAAAATTAGAATTACAGCCAAAACCTTTCAACGAATCAAAAGTTTATCTAGATAGTTTTAATTGATTTTTAGTGTTTTTTGGAATTGTCCAAGTTTAGTGTGTTTTAGTGTCATATTTTAGGACATTTTATTAAATTTGTTATATTCGAAGAATCACCATGTTAAAATCACCCTTTACTAATCACGCGTTCAATTCGGACGAAGCGGATGTTGTGGCCATTAATGATGACAGACACGCATCGCTAAACCGATTCCGTCGGCTCACATCTAATGACATGTCACCGGAGGAACAGCTCAATAAACATCCCCAACTAATGTTAGCTAAACTCGTAGAAGAAACAGCTAATGGCGGATATGTCAACGAAGGTATGGTCCTCAGTGAAGATATCAAACCGACTGATACTAAACTGGCTATGGATGAGCTGCCAAAGTCGACTCCCGTGGCTGTCGATGTCCGAGACGTGACATTTACTTACGGTTTTGGCAAAAAGAGTTTATTAACTCTTAAGAAGATAAACGTGTCGGTACCCCAGGGAAAGATCTATGCACTCCTCGGTTCGAGTGGTTGTGGTAAGAATTTTATGATTACTATCTAATTGCAGATAAAATATCGTGAATTTTTGAACCGGTATTCCAACTCTTCCCTCACATTTAGTTCAAAACCAGTCTAAAGATAGTAAAAGTGAAAAAACATCGAAAACTATCTGTCCTTTGGTTTAATAAAAGTGTTTTTAAAAGAATTGATATTCAATTGATAGACAAACAGGAAAAAAGTTTACAAATAATTATCTAAAAAAGAAATTCCTATTCTTAGTCATTGTTTTTGAGTGAATCTCAAAGTTAACCAAACGATTAAAAAATAATTACCCCGACTATTAACTACTGAATTATTGTATTCATTCCTTTAATTAGAAACACAAACGAAAAGATGAGATGAATTCAAATTTAGACAATTATTTTAAACAACATTTCATTGAATTGAATGAAACCATTGAACTAAACAAACAATTGAAAGCCTTTTCAAAAAGCTTTTCATGTTTTGCTTTTTGTTTGAATTGAAATATTAATCAAATAATTCATTTCCAATACTTTTGATTGAATTAATTTCGGTTTCAAAATGTGTTAATGTGTTTGAAATCTTTACAGACCAGAGATTTTGAATTGTGCTTTCACATTAACACTCGACAACATTCGAGTTTTCACTTTTTAATTGTAGTCTTATTTAGTGTCAAAGTTAATGGTCTTTTCCGATACAAACCATTAGCGACGATAAACATTGAGATTAACTCTAATTCTTTTAATTTCTATTTATTTTGAAATATTTTTAATTAGACTTTCATTAAATTTTTAACGAATATTCGACTTATCTGACGGTAGACTGAAAAATATAGTAATTAACTGAATCTTAGAGACAATTATTTTCTCTCACCATTTGATTATAAACATTTTCAACGCTGATTTGAGTTTCATTAGACTCAAGGTTAGTTTTTCGCCAGTTCTTCATTGAATTAGTCTTTGGCTACCGTTTGAACAAAATATTTAAGATTTTTGTTTTAAAACTGTTTTTTGTTAAATAATTGTTGAACTGATTTGTTATTGAATTAATTAATAGATATTTGAAAACTTTTGTGAAAAACCCATTGAAGGAAAAATATCAGATAAATGAATTGCTCTAAAAAATAGGAAATTAGTAATAATTAATGACTAGGTTTTCGCAAATCGATTAATACACATATTTGAAAGTTTTTAATCATTTTTTTCGAGAATTTTAATCAATTCATTCAAATAGTTATCTAAAAATCTGTTTAATTGATAGCTCTTAAAATGACATCTGATAGAAATCCTTAACTCTTAGATTTAATCTAGCAATTTTCTGAGAGGTTTAACCTTCCAATTTTAGTTAATATCTGAGCTTTAATTGTATGGAAATATTTGCTCGAATCGATTAAATATAAAATGAGGTTTTCAAATATCTGAGTCTCGGCTGAAAAATAACACAAATGTTTAAGTCATTGAATTTTTCTAATTTTAACCATTATTTCGAAACCATATCCTCCTATTCCTTAACCATAGTCAATGTCAAACATCTTTTGTCGAAAAATTCCATTTTTTAGATGAGATAATAGATTTTGTAGTTATTTTGGAAACTTTCGAAATATTTAATGGATAAGATTTCTATCGACTTTGAGGTTAACTATAATTACATTAAATTTCAATAATTTTTGGAAATAATTTGCTGTTCTATTGGCTTTGAATTAGGCATCAGTTCATTCATTGATTATTTATCTATATTATTTGAGTAATAATGCACCTTGAATCTTCTCTGACAAATGATAAATTAATTCAGATAATAAATGACGGAATTTTCCAAAAATCAATAGAAAGTAATTTCAAATATTTTCGTTGATTATTAACAAAGAAATCAATTTTTGAATTAATCTTAAAGACATTCAATTACTTGATTCGAGTGTAAAGATCTCATTGAGAAAGCATTACATTAATTCATAGCCTGAGTGGTATTCATAATGTTTTTGAAGTGACCTGACTTCCATTTCTATTGATATTGACCTCACTTTTATTTTCTATCGACGAAAACCTGTTCGATGAGAGGAAAGACTATTAAATAAGAGCCTAAGGTTTATATGTAGTTCTCTTCGATAGATTGTTATCATAAATATTATTGAAATTAAAAATATTATTACTTTTCGCTGAAATTTGTTATCGAAATCAAATGAATTTCAAATGAACTCATTTATTGAGAATATATGTGAAATACTTTTTGAATATAATTTATATTTAATTTTTATAACTTGTTCATTGAAACTTGTTTATTTTGAATTCATAAATAATAACAATTTTAATGAGCTTTTACTTATTATTAAACTTTTGAAAAACAGATGGTCATTTCTTAGGAGTTTGGTTAATTCCTGCTAGTTTTTTTAGAAATTGCGCAACATAACTTTAGATTTTATTTGTATTTTGAATTATCACATAAATATAAATGAAATTCTCAGATAAACTTGACTTTTGCTAAACAAATGAGATGTTTAAGATGTTATTGTTAAAATCATGGACGAGAAGAATTGAGGATTTACATTTGAACCTCTGCTAAAAAGCCTTGTTTCCTAAACTTGCACATTTTCAATTATACAATTAGTCACAACTTGAAGTTTCCTTAAAAATTAAAACTAAATTCTTTCCCTTTGAATGAGAAAACGGTTTTATTAACGAGTAAACGGTTTGTTGAGGTGTTTATCCTCGTATCTAATGTTCATATATTGCTGTTGAGGCAAAACTTTTGACAAATCTTAATGAATGAAAGAGACAATTGTTTATTATCGCATGTAATAAATATTCAATGAGAAAGAGTACTAAACATTAGAAGAGAGTACATTTTGGTTTCTAAGAATCTAGAATTTCATCAGACAAGCTTTGAAAAAAATAAGGCACAGCCTTTCATTTATTTGGTTTATGTCATTGAAAAATAGAAAAAATTTCAATACTTATCGAAAATATCAGATATTTTGTTTGGGAGTAATCTTATAAAATGAATATTTTTTATCTCTTATTAGAAAAATATTTCAAAACTAAAGATAAAATATTTTAATTTATTTCAATTAAAATACTTTTTTCGAAACTAAATGTGATTTTAGTTATAAATGTAATCAAAGTAATGAAAATAGTGTTAAGCAATAGTTTTAATAAATTATTTCTCATTGAATTATTTCCTTTAATTAATTGATTCGTGTTTTAATTTTAAGGTAAAACAACACTTTTGAGATGTGTTTTGGGTCGACTCACACCGCAGTCAGGAACTATTCGGGTGTTTGGCCGCGAACCAGGTTCAGACTACAGCCCAGTGCCCGGTCCAGGTGTAGGATACATGCCTCAAGAGTTGGCGCTCTTCCCCGACTTCACCATCAAAGAAACGCTCAGATATTTTGGACAATTGTATAGAATGTCACCGAAGGATATCAAAGCCCGGACTAAGTTCTTGATAACACTCTTGCATTTACCGGAAAAGAGTAGATTAGTGTCACAATTGTCAGGTATTACCGCATTTCAAACGAAAACTTTAAATTAGAACACGTTTTGAATGTCGACAAACAAATAGAAAGTCTCTCCTATTTTATTCTGTCCTAAAATTGATATACAGTTCACTCATTTCCGTAATGTTTTCGTCTACTTATCGTTGATTTAAATTTCCATTAAGTCTAGACCTTTAAAGAAAAACATTACATAATTATAGAGTATTTCCTATTGAAGGCACAAATAAATTGTAAATTAAGACTATTTGAGAGTAAATGAAATATTAATTAATAAAATGATACATATTTTCTGTCAAAATATATTTTAGATAACTCTTTGAATGAATAAAATGATTTCGATTAATGAAATGAGAATAACATGAATAACAGGAACAGATAACTCACAAAAATACTTGTTATTAGATTTGATTCAAAAACTGTAAAATTTATGCCAAAGTTTTACTGAATTTTGTTTTGTTTATGAAAAGGTGGTCAACAGCGTAGAGTGTCTTTGGCTTCAGCGCTGGTACATCACCCGCCGCTACTCATATTGGATGAGCCGACGGTAGGCGTTGATCCTGTTTTGCGTAAAGCCATTTGGGAACACTTGGACGCCCTCTGCAAAGAGGATGGACTCACTGTTATAATAACGACTCACTATATCGAAGAGGCCCGAACTGCAGAGACAGTAGGACTCATGCGATTCGGACGACTATTGGTTCAGGACAATCCCGACAAATTGCTCGAATACCACGGATTACCCACTTTGGAAGCAGTCTTTCTTAAGTTATGTCAATTAGATTCAGCACAAGTACCAGAAATTACAAAAACAGATGTTATGCGATACAGCGCTCCCGACGATAAGATCACTGTTTCTACCATTGAAATGGAGAAAAAGAATCTGAGGAATGAAGACAAACGAGATATCAATGAAAACATCGAAATGAGTACCAAAACTGAAGACAAGGAAAACAAAACCGATATAAATGACAACAAACCAAAAGGCAATCATTAAATCAGAAGACAATCAAAAGATCTTTCATTAATCGATTTCTTTACTATTCTTAGGCTCACTATTAGTTCCGGCCGTTCCGTCAACTTTTAAAGACGTATCGGCAAACGCCACTCCTTCCAGTCTGACCCCTCGCATGTCTTTTAGCGATAAGTCAAACGACGGACCGCCCGCTCAGGTGAACATCCCTTCAGGAAAACGGAAGACTTTCGACAGTCAACGGGTTTACGCGCTGTTCATCAAAAACATAATCCGATTGAAGCGAAATGTGCCAATACTTCTCTTCTACTTCTTCCTCCCCTCCATTCAAATCGCACTGTTCTGTATATGCATAGGACAGGACCCCAAACACATTCCTGTCGCCATTTATAACGCTGAAGACCCGCCCGCACTCAGTAGAGAATACCTCTCTTTTGTAAATCCCGATATTGTAGTACAGGTGCCCTACGATTCACTGGAGGCCGCCCGACAAGCGGTGGTAGATGGGAAAGCGTGGGCGGCCCTACACTTCTCTCATAATTATACGGCAGCTCTTAATCAGAGAAGACTTTTGGTAATTAGTTTGAGGACTCATTCGGTTGTCATTCCATTTATTAATCACTTGTTTTCAACTGATAGGCAGGACTGGCGGACAACGACACAATTGAATCGTCGAACATCAAGTTATACCTGGATATGTCTAATCAAGTAATCGGTTTTGTACTTCTTCGGTCATTCTTCTTGGCTTTCCAGTCGTTCGCACAGGACTACCTGTCCCTTCTTGGCTACAATCCAGCGACAGTCACACTTCCCATCACAATAGAGAAAGTGATTTACGGAAATCTTCACCCATCTATGACTGAGTTTATGGCACCGGGTGTTATCATTCTGATTGCATACTACGCCACAACAGCTCTGACTGCTCTGTCTCTTGTGCTCGAAAGGAAAGACGGATTACTGGAGCGGTCATTAGTGGCCGGCGTTAACTCAATCGAGTTCTTAGCCTCTCATATAATGACACAGACTTTAGTGTTGACAATACAGGAGGTGTTTATGTTGATCACCACTTTCTGGATCTTCAAAGTACCGTCAGAGGGACCTATGATTTGGGTGTTTTCGTTGACATTCTTCCAAGGTCAGTCATTCATTGCTCAGCAGTCATTAAACCACTTATTTCTTATTACACACTATTTTATTGGTCATCAAACCTCTTATTTGAATCACTTGGAGGTAGAGATGAGACATATTTTCAGATTTTATCAGTAATTCTGAAGGACTTTCACTTCAATAATGATATGATTTAATAGGATTTCATATATTTCTGAATCAAATTAAGTCTAAAACTGGAGTGAATTCACCAAAACTAGAAATAACTTGACTACAACTAGTCTATCCCAAAGTGGTAGGTCTTTCATAGTTTGCTTATATCCTGAAATGATATTGAGAGGGAAAACCCAAAAGTCTATTCTTATCACGTCATGTATAGTCCAAAGCCTTACGCATTCTTCTAACAATTTTGAGAATTTTAAAACAAAGATATTTTAAATCACAAAAAAAACTTTTATTAAATTTCTATTATCTAATTATCATAGGAGTGGCCGGAGTTATGTTTGGACTCTTCATATCATCGCTTTGTGCGGACGAAGTGTCTGCAGCCATGTTAGGAATGGGCTCATTCTTCCCCACTATTATGTTGGGCGGCATATTCTGGCCAATTCAGTCAATGCCCGATTGGATGGCATCTTTTGCCTCGTTTTTACCCCAAACCCTTCCCGTAGAGTCGATGCGTTACATACTGTCCCGGGGTTGGGACGTAACCTACATAGAGGTTGTGATGGGCTTTATAGCCACATGGGGTTGGATTCTGTTGTATTTGGTGGCCGCCGCCTTCATCTTCAAGAAATATACTTAAAATGTTTGACAAAAACTTTTCAAACAAAACAAATAAATATAAAACATTTGTTGAATTGCTTTCTCTTTAAATATAAATATTTGTCTTAACTTTTATTTGACGTATTTTTTTACCGCAAAAGTCAGAACTGATTTGTTTTTTAATGAAATTTTCCTAAAACTTGAAGCTCTTGTATGTTTTGTTTGCTTGTGATATGTGTTTCTGTAGAAAAGAAAGTAATTATTTTAATATTAAATTATTGATTAATTTTATGGAAAATCCAATAAATATAATATTATTTCGATTTTAGAAATAAATTTCAATTTTATTCAACTATTTATGAAATTTCCCACAAATTCTTGAATAAAAATATTTGTTAATGAATTTCGTGCATTTCTGACACTTCAATATATGATGCGGGCATTAATCAGACTATTTTATGATATAAAATATGTCTCTTAAATACATATCCAATAGATTTATTAAATATATGACCTTGGTTCGCTTTAACTGATTTTCCAATGTTTGCGCAAAATAATTCTATGAGACATAATGTAAACATGCAAATCCTGCAAATTCTGGTTATTCTCTCCCCATAAACATATCTCATTAATTCACGTAATGTCAAACATGTGTCTCAAATTGAACATTCAAATTAAACATGCTTATTCATGGAAAATGGAATTCATAATTTCCAAATACAAAGTGCATTGAAATAGGAGTCTCTCTTCGGTTATTCAATAGAAGAGAGCATTAAATAATGTTTTTATGATTTTCAGACTAATCGCTGAATAAACAGTATTTGATTTTTTCATAGCTTTTAGATTCATATTACAGAAGGTTTTGACTCTATTTAGGAAACTAACGCTCCGTTTAGAGGAAAAAACTTTTGCTCAGCATTTGATTGGTTCTTATCTTATGTTTCAGATATACAAAAGTTCTTATTACAGATTCCTAGGATTGGTAGGGAAGGGAAGTCAGTCCTGACCTGACATTCTTATGCATGACTTCTAAAGAAACGCTCCTTTATTATTGATTATAACGAGTGTTACTAACTCTTTGTGTTTGTCTTCAGTTCTTTGATATTTTTGGTGACAATCATAAGAATGTGTTCATTCATTAAGTGCTTATTCGCGTGTTGTCTGCCACCAGTGGCTGTCCTATTAGACAAGGGCTGCAACTGTGACTTTCTCTTGAATGTAATCCTGACTTTGTGTGGATATGTGCCAGGGTGTATTCACGCCTATTGCATAATATGCGCCGAAAAGCCTCCGCCTCAAGGGCTTCCAGTGGTGATCGTTAATCAGCCCCCACCCCAACCCATTTATATTCAGCCGATGTCTTCAGTGATGGCACACAATCCGTACAATTATCAGCCGATGGAACAGCAAATGAGTCCAATTAATTATGTTCCTCAACAACAGCCACAGTCGCCACAGATGATAGATCAGCAAATGGTGATGTCAGCGCCTCCGCCCAACTATTTTGATAATGCGTCTGCACCCCCATACCAACCTTACCATGAGAAGGGTATGGCCTCTACTAACTAAAAATAATGAATCGATTAAATAGTTTTATATAATTTGAAAATTAAGTGAAATAATAATCATTTTATGAAAAACACGAATATATTTGTTTTGAATATAATTTTGTTTATAATTAATATGTTTTTAATTTTTAATAATCTTTTTATATGTAATGAAAACCAATGATATATTGATGGCATTGAATGTCATTTAAATTTTTAAAAAAAACCTCAAAATATTTGATCAAATTTTGATTTATTTG
>JAQIXD010000629.1:0-23196 GCA_034699985.1 Minunthozetes semirufus | reverse complement strand
TTTGACACTTCATTTAAACCTAACTCATCCCTTACAATATTGTTAGTAGGTGTTTTAATAGGAGTTGAAAACCTATAGACTATATGGTACAGTATAGTACAGTTCAGTACAGTTTGATAACATTCCTTAACATTAATATTAATAACTTAATAGTTTAATAACTTTATACAAATGGACGCAAAATTATTTAACCATTTATTCTAATTTACGGTATATTGAAAAGTGAATGAAAATGTGTTTATTATTAATAAATCTATTTTTTTAATAAATCATATTTTCAAATAAATATTATAAGAAAGCGGTTGCAAATTGTCGTCAAATTAAAATGAGTTAAAACTTATATTACTTTTTAATTGATATGATAACTGACCACAAACATAACCACAATCACCATTTTATGTAATAATTTAATAAAATTTAAAATATATTCAAATAAAAATTGAGACAAAAGAGGAAATAAAGTGATCTTACAGTTATACTTACGAACAATAATTGTTGATTAAAGAACTCTATTTAGTGGAACTGTAAGTCATTTATCAATTAAGTCTCAAACTTAATTAAAATATAATGAAAATGGTATCATTTTTTAAAAATAATATATAGTTATATATGTATTTCACAATTTTTTGGTCAAAAATGTCATAAATTTATTGTTTAATTAATGAGGGAATACCACAAAGAATTATTACCAAAAACATTACGTAAATCAAGTTCATGAAGAACTGTAGATGAACTGTTCATCAATTTAATCGTTGGATTCTTGAAACTCAAAAACAACTAAAATAATTGAATTTTGACTCTAATTGTCGGTTCACTCCTTTGAGATACAATTAATGTTAGAATTATTCTCTAAAAACTATTTGGTAAAGAAACTACCACTTAAAGGGTTGTTCCTCAGTAAATTCAATAATTTTAAAGACATTGATAACTAGTTTGTCTACAAATTGATTCCGGAAATCACTACAACTTGTTTTCACATTCTTCTAAAACATAAATGAAATGGAAAATACTTTTTGAAAGAATTTAATTGAATTATTGACATTTTATTATAAATATGTGTTTCGGCTATAATTAAAGCAATTAATGTCATTCTATTGGCTTATTATACATATTCTGTAAAACATTAAAAATCAGAAAATGGAAAAAAATATGCAAAAGTTTGAACATAATTGAAGATTAGCCTCAAGTGAATGGTTTGACCATTTGTTTATCCTAACAATAAATTTGCAGAAAACAGCAAAATCTGTTTCAATCAAAGACTACAACCTTTCGCTTGCATCGGATTAGAGATAAAAGTCATTAATTGAAATCATTGATTTCTGAGTAATTTCCACAACCAATGACCAAAAGGCTGAGTCGGCGCTAATCAAAGGATTCTGTGCTTCAAACATGTAAATCAATTTATTCAGAGCCAAACTAATAAATAATTGAATTAGTTGTTGATCAGAAAATGAACATGCTAATGCTAATATGAGTAACCCTTCCGGAATCAATCGATCAGTGAATTTGAAGGACATTTGATTTTTCAAATATTTTACTACACATTCTGTATAACTATTCTAAATCAATGATAAAACCATAAGAAGTCTCATAAATGTAGACAATAAATGTGATCGATGCTTTTCGTAATTAACATAAACAAAATTAATCCTGCAAATTATTTTCTAGCCAGTCTAGGTTCATAAATCAAGCTTATTATTTTAAATGGGAAATGTATCTATAAATTAGATCTAAAGGGAAAGGCATCGATCACTGAAAATAATGAATCAGATCTTAATTTAAATATGAGTTTAATTGAGATCCGATTTATAAATGTATAAATAATAAGATTATTTACAAGAATTGTCACAATCGTCACAACCAGAGAGTGAGTGATTCAGAATCTCTTCTTTCTTTCGAAATTAAGTTTTATATCACATTTGAAAGCAATTGTTTTATAACTGACTATAATTTGTTTGTAATATAAACTATTTATTAAAAACAAAACAATTTAATAATTAATAATAACTCTTATAAACTCTTTATATAAAATGGAATCGAGTGAATAAATTTAACAGAAATTTGAAAGACTATGCAAACTAGCTCATTTTTCATTAAAATGGATATTTAGACTTATTATAACTAAATTTAATTATTTCATTTCTGATATGTATAACGATTTATATTAAAAATATAAATTTAAATTTACTCTAAGTTTGAATGAATTAAAAATAATTAATTTCAATAAATATTTTGAGTATTAATTCATTTAAAATTATTTGTACTTTAATTAACAAATGATAACAATCTTGATGTTTGTCATAAGCAATAGATTCACTATTTTGTTAACAATAAATAAAACTCGGAATTACTTAATAACGATCTGTCGATAGACTCAAACAAATGGCAACAAATTTTAAGGACAACTAATTATCACTAAACGGTTGGATATTATTTAGAGAAAGAGTTGAGTTTATTACATAACTCTCTCATCTGAAGTAAACTTCCCTCAAGACTTAGAGCAAAGAAGTCCGAACTTGTTTCACCTGAGCTGAAGAATGAGGTAATGCAGAATGTGATGCTATTTTTGCAGATATTATATGACACTCCATAGCCGTCCGGCACTACTGGACCATAGCCTACTATAATTCCTTTTTCTGTCGCCAATTGACTCGTAGAGAGACGAAAGTTTATGAATTCTTTATAAGATTTCTCTTTAAATAGAACCGGAATATCTCCGAATTCCATTTTGGAGATCTCTTTGAGCCCAAGTAAGTGGTTATCGATTCCCTGACCAGATATTGTCTGAAATCGAAAAAATAACTCATATATCAAATATTTTTCAAAAATTGATTACAAAACAAAGAATACAAACATATTTCAAAATTTCAATTTGTTTTTTGATAGCGGTTTGAAACATATCAGTCTTATGTTTTTCCTTAACATAAAAAAAATAAATTATTTGTAAATAAAATTAAATTATTTATAGAACTGACTGTTATTTCTGGTATTTCATCGCACATAGCTTTAGCCCAACCCAAGGCCTCGAGTGTTGCGGAGCGGATATTATCAACTCTACCAAACTTGAACTGACGGATAGAAGCGCTCTCATAAGTGGACACTAATTTTCGGTGAACTTTATAGTAAGTCAACTGTAGGGCCAACTGAACGAACGCGTCCGGACTTATGTGATGCGATTTTATAAACTCTTTGCCGAATTCATTGAAATGGAGGACATACAGATCCAAATCAGTTATGAGTCTATAATTATTTTAAATTTTTTAATCAATAAATAGTTGCAGACAATAAATAAAATTGAAAAATAAAGAATTGAACATGTTACATTGTCCAGGAATAGCAATTTGTATTGACAACTAATTTGAATTTATACGACAACTAAATCTTGTGACTTTTGTGTAAGTATTTATTCTTGTTATTCATTAGATGTGTTTCGGTTCACATCTAGAATATAATTATCTCTAACAAAGAATATACGAAAACATTTGAATAGAAATCAATTGATTCTCTAATCGTTATAAATAATTCCTAAATTAGTCATTGATTGTCGACATTTGCCTTCAAATCTTTAATTCAATACAATATAAGAATATAAAAAGAGGAGGATATAAACTATTAAGTAAATACTACTAAAACATTTAATTAAAACATAATTCTAATCTATCAGAATTTATAGAATTCAAGAGGAAATTGCTTTATAAATTTTAGAAAAACTAATCACAAAGTTGAAGCAACAGTGAAATTGCATTTTTATTATCAAATTTACAAAAAAAAAATACAATTATTTTTTGATAAAATTTGTCTGAATTTCGAGGAAACAAAAATTAAAATAAAAGTAAATATTGTTTTTTTTTCAGAAAAATCGTATATAATATAGAAATTGAAAAATATGAAACTCACCGATCAATTCTTTTCGATGATTCAATAATATTATTCTTAAGGCAATCGTCGATATCCCAGTGCAAAGGCAACACTCCTTTATGAAGATTAGGGCTGGGATTGGAGAAATGCATTCCTTTTCCTGAATCCTTCCTCTGCCATGAATTGCTTAGATAGGGATGTTCTTCGAGATAATCAATAAATTCTTCACAAAAGCGCAAAACAGTCATTCCTTCGGAGGCTGAGTGTTCGCAGATGATGCCGAATATGCCGTCCTTTCCAATTATGATCTGTCAGTTGAAATTCAATTAGAATTCAATTCCCATATCAAGAAAATTGGTTTTAATTATCTCTATTTAATGCAAATGAAGTAAAACCTGAAAAAATTTATCGAACCATCGGTTGGATGTATAGAACTGAGTGCCGCCGCCGTGTAATAGTGTTGAAGCCATATATGACGGTTCCATTCGTGCCATTTGGATAGAGTCACGTCTTTGCGTTCTTATAGTCTTTGTTGAAACACAATCGTCGAGACAGACGACAAACAGACAGCTCTCCAATAGTTTGAGGCATTGTTTGTTGGTTTCATCTGAAGAGTTGATATTATTTTTAGTTTTTAATCTTTTGGTTAAACGTCAGTAACTCTCGACTCACTGGACATCATCTTCTTCCGAGTGCTGGCCCACACTTTCCTATTTTCTGTTGTAAGCACTCCTACCATAGGGGCAGAGGATTCGTATTCTTTAGATAAATACCAGATATGTTTAAGTTGTTCGAGTAGTGCCTCTCCGGTCGGACAGTCATTCTTTTTGAATTGTAAAACGAAAAACTGTTGACAAATAATTATGCCTTCAATTAATAATTGACTCAAAATATTAGTGAGGTTTGAATGGTATCGATAATCACATACTTGATTACGACAGGCGATCACAATGTGTTCCGTTTCATCTTTCTTGTGGTCGACAAACATGAGATCGTCTTTCTCTTCGCCGGGAATTCTGTATGCGCTGAAAAAGTGTTTATATGTTTGCATACACAATGGCTGTCCCTTTCCATGGCCAGACCCAAAGTCTTGTGGGAGGCTTTCACTGATTATTTGTTTTAAAATCTTTCGTTAAAAAATGGTGTCTTTCCTATTGATATAATGAAAGCAAACCTTTCGATTCGAGTTTTGAACTGATATGTGAATTGTATTATCTCTGAGGCAAGTCTTAACTGATCCGTTGATGTTCTGAACTGTTGTCGAGGAAACAGATAAAATGGACTCGAATTTATTGGCAGTGCTATCGGGTTCAGAAAATACATATCATCCAACCAGAATGGAGTGACCTATCATTCGTATAATTATTAAAAACATTTGCTTTTCTCATAAAAGTAATTAAAAATTTATTCTTATGAATAAAAATAAGATTTATTCGGAATATTTTGTGCCTAAAAATATATTCGAATCGATGAAAGTAGCATGCTAGTATATGCTAGTATATGCTAGTTTATGCTATTATATGCTATTACATGCTATTATATATTTTATATATTCAAATAATTTCTATTTAATTTCCTCGTCTCCACTCAGATATAAAGAGAGTGCAGATGTCTTTTGGTGTGTCGTTCCCACACATCAATGATTTTTCTTTTGTTCGCATTTCATATCAAACCTTTGATCGTAATATTGAACGAAATTTTGGTCAAAATTATTGTCTTTTATTAATTTATTAACAATTTTATGACAATCAAAGTGTATATTTTTAATTCGACCTAATCATTCTTTAAATATAATTTATAAATTTTTAGCTATCTTAAATAAATTTGAAAAATAAAACTCAAACGAAATTCCCATAAATTTAAGAAATATGATTAATTATGTGAGAGATTATTGATCCACAATTTTAATTATATTTTGTGTTTTCTATATGAGAAAGAAACATCATTTTTAATCTAGATAGCTTAATATATTTAAGAGAGTTTCATTTTTATTGGTTGGAAAATATAATTAATGATTGAGTCTCAGTGATCTTCAACAGTGTATTTATGGTCAAAATACCCCCGATCTTCAACTCAAATAATACAGAAGTTTTAAGATATACACATCTCTTGAGGTTTGGTATCTTAAACACCACTGCATTGGAAGCAATAAAACAATAAGATATTCAATACTAGTGTTGTTTCGGTGGAAAACAAAGAGAAAAAAAAATATTTGATTACAGCTATTCTTTGCATTACTTGTAATCTAAATAATCGTAAATTTCTTCAAATAATAGATGAAAATAATTGATTGTATTTTTGTTGGCATTTATTTGATTGTCAATAATATTCATTGCCTTATATCAGATGTTATTTGTATTGATTTTAAAAGTAATAACAAATTCGAGTCTCGAGTATATCCTCTCTTCTAAAGGATCTCTTCTTTATTGTTTGGGTCAAAATCCCAAAGCAATGATCGAACATTTGATAAGTGGAAACACAGGCAACGATTCAGTCGATGGCAAACACATAGTCATACACCTGCTCCCCATCTCAAGCAACCAATAAATGCATTACACATACGAACAGAATATTGTGCTGTGAATTGGTTTGCATTTTGTGAACTCAAAGAAGTGCTTCATTGGTCTAATGGGTCCAAAATAAATGATATCATAATAAATGACTCAAATTCTAAATAATCTCTGAAATAAAACTAAGAATTATTGAAATCAACTAAACTTTCAAATCACGAAATATAATAATAGACAAACAGAACATAATAATACACAAGAGGACAGACTATAGGTTCAAAACTCTTTAAAATTTTATTTTCTTTAAATCGAATCATAAGATTTTCCCTAAAAATCGATTCAATTGGAAGGATCTTGGAATAAATGGAATAAATGTTCGCATTATTATTGAGATTTTTGATGGATAACTGTTCTTACATTCAAACTAAGCTTTTATTTATTCAAGCGATTAGTTTTGCAAATTGTCTTAGAGTTGTTCAAAAGAGTAAAACACAATGTTATTTAAATGCAAGTCATACCCAGTTGTCTGTTTGTTCGGCGTACTGTTGGAGGAGAGTCTGTAGTCTCTCTCCCTCTCCATTTTGTTGAAGAAAGTGTTCGACAGTGCGTTTTGTTTGCTCAAATTGGGCCACAGGAATGACTGGCTTTAATCCAGACAAGTATCGCTCTAGAGTTTTATGCAAATCAGGAACTGGCACTTTGGGTAAATCCTGTAAAATAAAGCCAATATATGTAATGACACGTTCCTGTTATGCAAATGTGTCGGCTCTCTCTCTCTCTCACACACTCTCTGTTTAGACCTTATTTAAGAAATATTTCTTTTGATCTGATTTTATGTTTTTATTTATTAGAGTTTTTTGAATTTAAATACAAAATAAAAATCTTTTCGTATATTTTGGTATACTTTGGTTGTGTTGATCAGAATATATGATCTTTTGCTCAATTTATTTGGAATTAACTTGTCAAATAAACTGAGGCACCCTTGAGCCAATTCAACTGAGATGATTTGATTAGGAAGAGCTTTGTCTCTCCCTTTTTCAAAGCTGTCTCTCATTCTCTGGCAGTGATCTCAGCCCTTCCATAGCCTACTATAACCAGGAATCGCTTGTTTAAGCGCTGGCAGAATACGTGAATTCTGTTCACCAAAGCATAAGCCGATGTGAGCGTCAGAGCATCGCTTCATTAGTTGATTATGACCCTATTCCCAGACTTCCCAATGAACCCAATGAACATTTACCACAAAAAGTAACTCTCAATAAAGTCTACTAAAGACAGCTTCAATGCAATGCTTATTATATTTGATCTCAAGAACTGAATACAAAAAATAGAGAAAAATATCTTTTGCTGAGTATTGAAGACATGAGTTCACAATAAGTTCACAAATATCTAAGAGAACTCAAGAGAACTGAAGAATGGGTTTGCGTTTGTTTTTTCATTTGATGGCAGTTTTTTCTGTTCTCACAATAGGTCTATGGGTTTGAAGGCATAATAGTATTGGTTTCCCCTCTAAAGCCTCTTTACTGTATTGCTTGGCTGTTATGCTCTGCTTTTGTGCACACAATTGATGTGTAGTTCACAGTATTCACAGTAAGCAACAAAAAGAGTGGAAAATAGCAAAACATTCAATACTATTGAAAACATTGAAAACACATGAAAAGCAATACAACTGTCAGACCTGTTATAACTATCGGTCAGTATTACAATCTCTAAGCATTGCTCCAAACGATAACGAAAATAAACTGAAGTTCAGAACTGTTCGCAAATTTTGTATATTTTACTCAGTCGGAGGTCCAAAACTTACATCAGGTTTGTCTGTTGGGAGTCCCGTAAGCCGAGTGCGTCATAACCACCTGATCCCCTCTAAGCGAAATCGATTATTTTGAGGGATGAAACGCTGTGCTATTCTGTACTACAATACAGATAATAAAAGTTCCTCTCTTTCAACAAAGAGTTTTTCAGAGTTCGTCCAAAATATCATATAATATGAATTCACTGCTGATCCAACTCTGTTATAAATACGACGCTAACGAGCAGTGACTGTGCTCTCTATCTGTGCACTATTGGACTCCGTTTCCGCGTTCAATTAGGCGATCTAATCATGTTTAGGTCTAACAAACTGTCTCTCTATTGACTGACCGACCAATCAGTTCTCAAATCATTACTATCTTATGATAACGAATAAAACCATTGTTTGGACACAAAATTATTACTTTTGTTTATTTCCAAAACCACTTAAACGTCTTATATAAACAAATTGATTCATTTAAACCAATTATTTATTTGTATTTCTAATCAACAAAACTGAAAGTTTACACAAATTTTAATTTGTTTTCAAATAAAATACTTTAAGAAAATCTTTAATCAAATCTTTGTTCTAATTGTTTGTGACTTCACTTTGTTTCCGATAATTGAATCTTTTATTCAAACAATTGTTTCAAACATTTACTCAAAAAGAAATTGTTTTGAAGGAAAACATATTGTATTCCATTCTTATGTGAGCACTAAAATGCACAGAACATCATGGATTTGCTAAATGATCTTGGTTTGTTTTTGAATTGGCTCATTGTCTCCAAGAATTTGATTGAAAAAAATTAATACTAAATTTCTCTTTAAATAAAACGATTTGCAATCAAATCGAATGATTCGGTTTTTATGTGGGAATACCATAAAAATGTGGAAATTCAGATAATTAGGTCTTACATATTGTTTTATTATATGCAATGACGGCTCAAATTCCCGAAGGAATTGATTCATATCAGTAGTTATATGGAATGAGAACAATAGCAATAAAATTCTAACACAAATCTGTTTGTTCAGCCGATTCTATACATCCCTGGAGTGTATTTTCTTTGCTCATCGATATATACCTGAATCCATTGCGTTGCGTTTGTTGTCATTACCCGTTTGAATGGTCGACAACTATCCGATATTGACCTGAAAGATACTAATTGTGAGTAATTAAGCTACAGTTTAATTCATTAATTGTTAGTTTTAACAAATTTAATTAACGCATATTTGAATTATTCATATTTCAAAGTGAATGTGAGGTTTCGTATAAAAAGTTAAATAATATTTTCTCTTTTAAATCAATTTTATTTTGGATTCAAGTTTTCAAGTCATGTCTGAGCGGTTGCTTCCCATTGGCTAAAAAGTTAACGAAGTTTCGCTTTGCGTCAGCCGTTGATCCCAACGGCATTTTCCTATCTAATGAACGAACGTTCCTTTCGGGCAAATGCTGATCACATCCCAAAAATCAGAGCATTCGAGACCACTATTCTTCGATCGAACTCATGAGTTGTGCAAAACATCTCTTCAATACTGAATGTTCACTAAACTAACAGTTCATAGAGTTGTGAATCAATTGTAGTATTGTTTGTGAGAACGCAATGCAGACATTGGATGCGATGCGCAATGGATTCGCCCATCAATTCTACAATCGATGGATGATTATCGCTAATGATATTCTCTATCACTTTTTTGTTTGCTTCACATAAATAATATTCTTTTCTCAATATCACTCAATATTTTCAAAAGTTTTTCATAAAATATTTACTGTTTGATCCATAGTATTGATAAATGATAACTTTTAATTTTAGAAGAATTAATCATTAAATATCTAAAAAATTATTCAAATGAAAGCCTGTTTCATAGAAATCATTAATTGTGTCTGAAAAAGGAATTAATAAAATATATGTCTGATTGAGAGTTAATCTATAATCTGATGTCTTATTCTTAGTCTGGTTTTTGTTTGAAAATCATTTGATTTAATGACTCATTAATAATAACACAAAATGAGAGCCAATTATTTGTTATAATAATAATTGTAAACTTTGTCGGAGAGAAACACTTTGGCTTTAAAGAGGATTTACAGCAATTAGTCGCTCGCGAAAAGTTATCCGTCATATAATGTTTTAATTCGAACATTTGTATGGCCTAAACGATGACCGCCCCTATCGTGTCCTCATTTTATTGCATTCGTTTGTTTTTCTGATAATACAATATAACCGAATTTAAGTCTTTGAATATCTCAAACATTTCCTCTTTTTGGGAATAATGGAAATAAATATATTTAGTTTATTATATCTGTTGTTTTCTTACAGCGTATAAGAAAAAAGATAATTTTCAGTTCTAAAATAAATGTGAAATTAGTAGAAATTGATTCATTAAGGAGTTGAACGTGGCTAATTTGAGATTATCTATTATATAATTCATAGCAAAACGGATTTGTTACATGAATTTTGTCTAAAAATATATTTACTTCTTATAGTTTAGACACAAAAGAAGACAAAGAAAGGGACAGATCCTCAGTGAAAATCCTCTTAAAGTTAAGGTTGAGTTTAGATCTCTGATAAAATCAAGTATTTTGTGTTCAATCTTAACAAAGTAGTGGAGAGGGAGGGGAGAGAGCGTTGGATGCATTGCTATCAATTCTATCAGCGATGTTGTCGTTTAGCCCATTCCTTCATCCTTATGATCAGTGTCTGAATGTGAGGGCAGGCAAACAGAGCGCACACATAGTTTGCACAACTTATTAGGCTTACAGTCGCTCCTTCACGTACTTCACATTTCATCTTATATTTTGTTAGGCCTAACATAAGAGGACAAACACTATGACTCGATCCGTATAATTATCTCTCTTTTGTAATTTCAGATTTTGCGGACTCTTTTGCCTTTTCCTAAAAAATGATCTAAAATTGTGTTTCACTCAAAACATCTCTTAATCACGTTTTCGGAAATTGAAGTATACTTTTCCCCTCTCTCTACACATTCGCATACAATAATAGCAAACACTTGTCGTCGATCTAAACCTGAATGCAATCAATAGATGGATATAAGTATTAAAATTTCATTTCCATTGAATATATCATAAATATAACAGTAATTGTCTTTCCCTTCATTTCAATATCAAAAATAGAAAAACAATTTTCTTCTCAATTATTATTTCTGTGAATATTATTGGTTACAAATAAGTTGAAATAAACAGTAATTTTAAATCTAACTACCTAAAAAAACTATCCAAATTTCTAAAGTGGGTGTTTTTAATGAATTAGTGCAAAGAAAGCAAAAAAATGCCATAAAATTAATGAATGGAAACTCAAACTCACTCTCACTTCAAAAAATTTAATGAATTCGAGTTTTAATTGAGAAAAAACTTAATGAGAATACAATACAATATAGAGTTAAATAAAAGTTAATTTTTATTGATTCCAAACTCAGGCAATGAATGGCTTTAATGTGAGGCCAAAAACACAGACAAAAACGTATTTCAATAGTAAATAATTTACAATTTTATATCTGATATCAGATATCAACAAATATTATGAAAGATTTTCCAGCAATGAATGAAAGTTTGATGTTTTGTCTGATTGTTTCCAATGACTACAGAATAGCTTAGAAACTATACTCAGAGACAGGAATACCTTTTAGAATACAACTATACTTAATAGATATGTGCGTTCACTCAATCATAAATTATTTGCTCATTCAATCAAATAGTCTTCGATAAAACAGTAGAAGCAATACAAGTAAGAACAATTAAAAATTATTCTTCAAGAACAACAACATCGATTAAATTGACCTACTTCCTTATACATAGAACAACTGGCTCTTTAGACATCACTGTTATTATTACAAAAACTATTGAAATGTATTCGATTCAAATAAGGAGCCGTCATTTCTAAGATGAGTTGCTTATAAAGCCTCAAATATTTGGGAATTTTCAACAAAATTGTTTTTAGTGAAACTTTTTGTAGAGAAGAGAATAAAGTGAATAACTGCAATGATTAAAGAAAAAAAAAGCTAGATCCATTAGATCCATTATTTAATATTTATGAATCTAATCCCTGTTTAACCGACTATTACTCCTAAACTCGGATATAATAAAACCTAACCTTACTTTTATTGAGTCGTTTGGTATGAATCAATGCATAACAGACTTAAAACACTTAAAATCAGTTAAAAGTTAAATATTAGACAACATTCGAGTCGTTTACACAATAAGTTATATTTTTATAGTCTATTATTTGATTGTTTTGAACGCAACTCTATTTGTAAACAAAATTAACGATAATTTAAAGTAATTTAAAGTACAATCATATCATAGGATATAATATTCACTCGGAATTCATTTTCAAAACAATTTTTTAATTTTTATGTTTCAACACTTAATTACTTAAAGACTATTTGATATATTATTTAATTGATACATAAGTTTATTAATATTATTATGTCGTTTATATCGAATGTGGAAAATTCATAATGTTTTTCACCGAAAAACAATTTATTAAAATTTGAAAAAATCAACTTTAATTAAATCATTTATAGCATGATATGAAAACATTCTTGATTAAGTGGGCCAATTCTTTTAACAAAAGCTAGTTAACTTTCACAAACTCAACTGAGTATGAACCAACAAATTTCTTATAAGTTTAACTTTAAATAAATAAGTATTCTATTTAATGATTCCATTTTTGACTAAATTCAATATAACTCCTGATTATTGAATTGAATACTTGGACTCCAATAATAAAATTAATCGAATGATAGATAAGAAAACTTCATTAAACTTCTTGACCGTACGCTCAAGTAATACAATCCTAACCTAATTGACCCAATCATCTCATTTGTTGACTAAAAGACTCGAGTTTTTGCAGAATCCGATAAATTTTGCCTTAAATTTGATTTTGTTTTCTTCATTACATGAGATCTGATATTCACTCTTTTGAATGATAACAAAAGTTAAAGAATACTCACAAACAATATTAACGGTAACCTATGCTCACCATATAATTTAAAAATAAACAAATTTGACTAAAATTAATACAAATCTGAAAAATGTATCATGGTCCATTAAGGCTAAGCTCAAAAATGAGTCCTCATTTTCTCAAAATAATTATTTTTTACTCCTAATTGAATATAGAATTGAATTAATGAAAAATATTTAGCTCGATGATGCTCGAGGACAGGTAAGTCAAATGAGCATAATTGGACATCATATAAAATAAATGAGTGAACATGTTTGTTTGCCTGTTTGTCTGCTATCAACTAATTATTGCTTCGATTAAAAAACCAAACACTTGAATATAAGTTATGTCAATTAAAATCAATTTACAATTAAAATGCATTCAAACATTCATAGAGTTCTTAGAATTTGTTATTTCAATAATAATAATATCCTAATAATAACCTAAGATGGTCATGGTGGTGGTGGTGGTGGTGGTGATGATGATGATGTTGATAACTATGTAGATGAAAATGTTCGATTTATATATCATTTTACATATATTAATATAATAATAGTATCTTTATATCTCTAACTTATATAGTATTGAATATACAGAGAAGAACCGATGGTTTCAATGGTTGACAGCAATTGTGTTGAACTTATAATTAATTAATAGTTCTGTCATTGATTAGAGTCATATTGCATGGCATATCCGTTTGAGCACATGTCACCACTACTACTCGTGAATGGGTTATTTGGTTTTGGTGTTTCAGACCAGGGGTCTTCTGTTGGGTCAATTACATAAGATTTATACTGCTGTGCACTTTGGCTCAACTGCTGTGTCGTATTGTCTAATCCAGTGCTAAGATTTTGGTTTACAATGGAATTAGACTTTTGTTGTGGCGGTTGTTGTCTGTGAGAGTTGTCCTGCGGTTGGAATAATCTCTTGTTTGGCTGTTCTGTCATTGAAATGCTTTCGCCTTCAAACGGCTTATAGTCATAAATGTGTCTGAGCATAGAGAGCACCGGCACATAACACAGGTTTGAAATAGCAATGCATATATTGAGCGCTAAAAAGCCAATCGTCTCTACAATACCGCCAGCAATGATAGGACCGACAGCATAGGCCAGAGAGTAAGATATATCTGCGATAGCGTATATCGAACCATAAACTGAGACATAGCGCACATCCACTAAATATCCCAGAGTTGGCAGAAGTGAAGTATCAACCAGTGCTATACCGAAGCAAATACCAGAAATGGGGAGAATAAGGAACCAAAAGGAGTCGGCGAATGGCACCAGAAAACTGCAAACGCCCTCTAATGCCAGACCTACTGCGGCGATCTTCCACTGATGGCGCGGATATTTATCGGCAAACTTCACAGTTAAGTAGACTCCCAGTACATGAGGAAAGAATGCGGGCAACCATATCATTCCCATTTGCCATTCTTCGACATGCATTGTGTCCTCCATCCATAACGATATGGTTGGCTCAAGAAATGCAAGCGAAACGTTCGCCATTACTAAGGCTCCGGCACAGCATGCGATATACGGATCCATGAGAAGAGTGTGAATAGGAGTACCGGCTGGTCTCTCGACTCCAGCGTCTTTCATCTGTTGTTTGAAGGGTTTCATCACAAATTTAAGAAGAACAGCGTCTCCGAGACATACTAACGATAAGATAATAAATGGCACTTCTTTTCCGGCGATTTGATATAATACGCCTCCAAATGGCGGCGCAACTAAACTACCGAATGAAATGAACGCTAAAGCGATTCCCAAAGCCTTTTGTCTTTCGTGTTCGTCAGTGAATCTATCGGCGATCATCGCTAAACCTGCTGTATCGGCAAAGGCAGAGCCCACTCCTTGTAGACTACGCGCTAAAAACAGAAGACTATAACTCTGTCCGCAGGCGAACATCGCTGTGGAGAAGAACATGACTGTGAGGCCGATCATCATTGGAATGTCGTAACCGATTCTATCGATTATATGACCAGAAAATGGATTTATAAATAACTGAACGAAAGCTTTGGACGCGAATAGCATTCCGACGGCAGAGTCTTCGCCCTCATAGACAGTAATACCGCCCACTTTGAACGGAACGTATTTATTTGAAACATTTCTATACTCAATGTCTGCGTTCTCCAGATGTGTAGTCCAGGCGCCGATATCTCGCAAATAGTCCGGAATAATGGGCACAATTACCATATATAACATATTGTCCAGAAGTAGTGCCACACATACTATAATCAGAATTATTCTGCGCTGACTTCGAGGTTCTTCTACTTTTTCGTTGATCCGCTGCCATATGACAGCCGTGTCTTCGTTTATAATAGGAATGATCGCCATTTTTCTGTTTTCTATTCTTCAACTTAAATGTGAAGACAAATATGGTTATCCTCTTCTTGCGATGAGGAATGTGTCCAAATGTGATAGTTCGACTTTCATAACCTGATGAGCAGTCCTGTCGCCTGACTGTCTGTGCGCACAAAATGATAAAAAATATTCAAATTATTTATTCTGTTCACGAATTGTCTGATTATATATAAATAGTTAGTAATTTGAGTGATAAATGTGTCTTCAAATTAATTAAGAGTCAAATGTCTGTCAAAATATTAATTTGTTTATCAAATAAACTGAACTCTAATCAAATTATTGTAAAAAACATGATAATAATGAGCGCTAACATACAGGCGACAGTCCAGACAACAGGGAGTCATAACTTCACATCTTTTGCATTCAATTTATATTTTACTCCAAAAAAATTTATAAATACAATCAAATAAACGCATTTATGATAGAATTGGAAAACTACCATCACACTTTCCTAATATACATATAATGATTGTGTGTTTATAAAACTTTGGCTAATATTAAGTAATCTAACATTTAGTTAAACTCATGTATTATGTGAGCAAATTATAGGGAAAGTGGCAAAGAGTATAATATTTGCTGAATCAGAATCATATACAGAATCTGTATATGATATCGATATGGGAGAAAGTATATGGCACTGGTATTACTCTAAGCAAAACTGTTAAGAAATTAAGGCTTAATGCAATAGTTTTGCTTTCATTGCATTCGTGATGCACTGAACAGAACGTGACAACCAGTCTAAGGTGAAGACCGTCTGAATTATCATTGAAGTGCTCCCAATCTATTGCTTCTCCCTCCGCTCCCTCTCACAGAATTACTCACTGATGTCTTTTCTCCCATAGACCTGACTCTGGGATAATATTTTTAGTTTGAGTCGTTGTGAACGCAAAACACAAACGAATTTAGTTATCGGAAAAGTTGGTACACTTTATACACACTTTTATATACACTAATTATTTTCACTCAAAGAATAGATATTCAGTAGAAATAAGGGTTTGTATTATCCAATACTGTATTCTCTATAATCTTCTGCTGTATTATTCACTCTTCTCTGATCCCTAAGGACTCAAATGCCTATTCGCACGCCTAACACAACATCCAAAAGGATCGGAATAGTAGGAAATGTTAGTTGAAAGTCAGTGCTGGCTGAATGACTGACCAGGCAGTAAATTCAATTGCGCACCGCATCCAACTATAAATCCCATTTCCAGTATATAAATGTTGTTAAAGTTTTTTGGGGTTTTGTCTCTTGTTTTTTCAATAACCATATTTATTCTGCATCTGTTTGTGGACAGTCATTCAAAAATGAGTCATTTTTTGTGCAAACACTGACTACTGATTGTTCGCTACTGAAGACCGACTGTCAGGTTCTCAACAATTATTCAATTGAAATGTTTTTAATCAATTTTTGTTCAAATAATCATTTGATTTAAATTTCAAAGAAATCAAATCCATTTGAGATTTGAAATTCAATGTCTTTGAAGTAGTTTTTTGTTAGAATTCAATGGTTTATTGTTTTGCAAAAAAATGAAGAATTTGTGACACAAAAAGCGGAATAAGTCTTAATTCATCGAAAAGCTTAAAGTTTCAGACTTTGGATGACGTGATCCGAATATCAAGAATTTGTTTCAACTTTTTTTCTGTGGAAAATACGTGATTCGAAGCATTAAATGCATTCAATTTTAGTGAAAAATTTTAATTAAATTTTAGTCAAAATATATTCAAATTTCATTTCTTATGCGCTCTTAAGGTAAATATCATAAACTTAAGGCCAGTTAACTCTTTGGTCACTGAAGCTGATTAGACGGAAGTGCTATTATGACAAACAAATATTGACAATCGGCTTACCTGAAGCTCAGTTCGCACTAATCTTCAAAAGGCCGAGAATCAGGTGATGCCCAAAGTGTTCCCAATTTATATACAAATTTTTGGTTTAATTCATGGCAATAGTCGACCCGAACGGCAAACTCACTAACTTATGGTCATCGGAATAGTGCGATCATTGGGAGGGATCACTTGTTCTCTAAGAAGAGCAAACTTCTTGGTGTTTGTATATTCTGCGCAAAGCATTCGGTGAATGTCAGCCCAATCCCAAGTATAAGACATGAGAGCGTCATGAGTGCATTCCACCAATAAATGCTTTTCTCCAATTTCTGCAAATGATCTGCACATTTGCCATAAACAGTATAGGAAGAGATAATTCAAGAGATTCTATTGTATTCTGTGTTTTAGTCGACTGCCATTCAATGCTATATAAACTTTGGACAGAATATAAGCCCAAAATAATGATGGGATAAAAAGCAGGTGTTTTATGTGTTTTCCTATTTTCGCTCTTTCACTCTGTATATAGATCTCTGTTTTATGATCAAAATATTGGCTCTCTTTTGCTCTCTTCTCGACTCAAATCTGGTCTAAAACTCTTGATTGTAATCAAATGAATGACTAATTAAGAAAAAGATAACTAAACATAACTAACGATAAATAATATTATTTGCGTTTTATGTAATTCAGAGTTAAAACACCGAAAAACACAAATTCACAGAAATGTTAACTAAAGTTTCGATCAATGGTTTTACCAAAAAATGCTAATTTTATTTCATTTGACTGCACTCGTAGAACACTATTAAAGCACAGGCTAAGCACAGGCAGCTGGTGGTGGCTCTCAAGCAATGAATAATTTAGATGCACCAACTTTAGTCTGAATGTTCCGGAGAGACATATTATTAATGTATGATAACTGTTCCTCTCACACAAACCACCGCCACTTATACCATCCAAAGATTTTATTCACAAAATAACTACAAATTATCCGATTTCTCATTCAGTTGTTCTCAGCTCTCATTACAAACAGCAATAACTTAATGTGAGGCTAATTATCTCACAATTGAGCCAATCTTTTAAAATATATCCAACGTTTACCTCTCTTATAGTTACTGATCACTAAATGATTCACTATTTTTCTGAACAAAAATTGATATAATTTTTGTATTCTGTACTCAATTCTCACAAAAATGATAAATAAATCCATGAATTGGTTATTATTATTAAAACTATTAAATTTTTGCAGCAAAAGTAAAAAGAGCTAATAATAGTAAAGTAAAAAAAGTAAAAATAAGCCTTATCACTCTAAATAAATACAAATATTACAGCTATTAGAACTTCAAATATACATCTTTAATAAATCTGGGATTAGTTTTCAGATATTTTAAAATTCGTTTTTATTCAACTAACTATCAAAATGGTAAAAATTAGCAGACCTTGTGTTCAACTGAAATATTCCTCATAAATCAATTATTTTTGTCATCATTTTTATTGAATTGAATAGATATGAGTCAAATTAGTCAAAATTAATCAAATTCTACAAGATAAATCAATTTCTAAATATTTCTGAAAATTCAATGCACTATTCTATTCTTTGCCCGATTCACTCAGGACTCACTCACTCAGGACTCACTCACTCAGGACTCACTCACTCAGGTAGGAACTGTAAGAAATAACTAATTTTTAATTAAAATGGGATGGACAAGGGAGGGGGACTTTCCGAAATCCCCCCTAGGATCGCGATTTTGGCGAAAAGTCCCCCCTAGGATTCCTTGAAAAATTTTAAGACAAAAACGATGAAATTTGTGGGACCCCCCCCCCAAAAAAAAAAATCGTTGCTGTGATGTCATTTTTCATTTTTATCAAGTTATCTAAAATAGCGATAAAATTCTCTCACTTTTTATGATTTGAAAATAATTTGTTGTGTTTGTTGTGCACTCTATTGGTTTGAATTAAAAATAGTTTTTATTCAATCAATCAATTATTGAATAAAAATCAATACATTTAAAAGTTTAGCCTCGTTTCAATTGTGCCAAACTTAATTCTCATCAATACTTTCATTATAAAACTGAATTTTGAAGACAAGGTTAAGATTTTTGAGAGAAGGCCTTCGTTTTTCAGACCAATATATTAGTTATTGAATTAATAATTGATTTTAAAATTGATTTTCGAATAAATTATATATAAGCAGAAGAATTCCAAATTGACCTTGATCCATTGATCCATTGATTGATTAGCACACAAAGAAGCTTTTGTTTGACAGAGATATATAATTATATTACCGTATAGTCGGGCTTAGGCTTAGATGCAAGTTATATGAATTCGATCATTTTGAGCTGATCCAAAAAATAGGTGCAAACTTATCCGAATAGTATTGCACTCATTACTAACGATCCACATAGTCTTGCACAACAAATTTATTTATGTATTTATGTATTAATATAAGCGTATATTTATTCCAAACTTGAGAGACATTTAAAACCATTTATTAAATTCAAAGAATAAAATTGATTTCAATTCAGAAAATATAAGTTTTGCCGAAAATTGTATAAAATTAGAGCAAAATATTTGAGATTAAGATTAGGATTAAGTGTTTCCACAAATTATTTAAGTTTAGATTTGATCAGATTCTCTAAAGTGATGGCATCGGCAGCGAATTTACGAATTCCTTCACTGAGTTTGTCGGTCGCCATTTGATCCTCATTGAGATCCCATCGGAACTTCTTTTCGTCGAAATGTGTTTTAGGAATATCTAAAGCTTTGGCCGCTTCGACGGTCAGCGCTCTCTTCAGTTGAGTTCCCGACTCTTTGTTCAGTTCAGCCAAAAGGTTAGGAGAAATGGTCAGTAAATCACATCCCGAGAGAGCCTTTATTTCAGAGATATTACGAAAGGAAGCGCCCATTACTACAGTTTTATAGTCGTGTTTCTTATAGTAGTTATAAATTTTGGTCACACTTTGGACGCCCGGGTCTTCACTTCCATTCTCGTAGACCTTTTTGCCGGTCTTCGCCACAAACCAGTCATATATACGCCCAACAAATGGTGAGATAAGAGTGACTTTAGCCTCAGCGCAAGCAACCGCCTGAGCGAAGTTAAACAGAAGCGTCAAATTGCAGTGAATGCCTTCCTTTTCCAACTGTTCGGCGGCTTTTATACCTTCCCAGGTTGAGGCCAACTTAATTAATACCCTTTCCTTTTTGATACCTTCCTTCTCATACAAAGTGATCAGTTGTTTGGCTTTTTTGACAGACCCTTCCTTATCGAAAGAGAGTCGAGCGTCCACTTCAGTGGATACTCTTCCAGGAACTATCTTCAAGATCTCACATCCAAACAAAACGAAGAGATAATCCATAGTTAGTTCCAAATTATTATTGTTTTTCTTTCCAAATTCAACCGCTTTGTCAATAATAGCCGAATATTGTGGTAATTTAGAGGCCGCCAATATCAGGGACGGGTTAGTCGTGGCATCAGTCGGCTTAAACTCTCGCATGGATTGAAAGTCTCCGGTGTCGGCCACCACTACAGTCATTGCTCGCAATTGTTCCAAAGTTGAACTCATTTTCAATCTATTCAACAAAATTACAAATTATTATCAAAACATTAATCAAATAATTGATTAAAATATTGAATAAAAATGAAGAAAATGTTTGAACCGTTAATAAATTAAATCAAAATTAAAAGCAAATGATTTTAAAACACTTTTTTTATAACACGAGAGGAAAGAAAAGCGGAAAACGAATTGTTTTTGTGTCGGACTTCGAGTAAAGAGACTCCGATATCATATAACGAGAAGTTTAGTCAAAGTGTAGACGTTTTTCTAGTTTTGAAAACCACTTCCAATTCGCGCAAACGATTCGCGTATTTGTGTTTCGCTTCAATCAGATCATAGTTTGAGGAAAATTAAATTCAAGGCCTCTAATGTTCAACACTTAATACACTATTATTAAAACTTATCATTACATTAGCTGTTAATACACTTTAATCGACAGTTATTCCACTGATTTTAGTGATGTTCAGTGATGTGATGTATACAGTGATGTGTACAGTGATGTGCAAATCACTCGATTCCATACAATTTACATTCAATAGAAAATGAATTAAAGACATTTCGAAATATTTAATAAAAATCTAATGAAATCAAATACTACTCATTTTTCTACCAATTTTTCAATTTATTAATTAATTGTAGTTATAGTGTGTTATAGGGATATAACATGATCATTTTATTATTATTATTCTTTCATGAGTGAGATTGATGACAATTCTCTGGTTGGGTTCAATTTGTTAGTCTATTTATATCTGTAATTGATTTGCAATCAAAACTATTTTATCTCTAAAAGTGTCGCCTAAAGTAAATCATTTAAAAACTTTCCACTCAATAGTCAGTAGTCAATAATATCGTGATATAATCAGAACATAAAAAAGTCGAATATAACTCATTCAATATGTTATTGAAATATAATTCATATATAATTTGATATAATTTCAAAACTAATTATAAATTCATTAATAATTTAATTTAAAACAAAAATATGTAATTTGAAGGAAAAGTTCAAAATAAAGTCGAGTGAATACTATAATTATATATTATAGATAATCTCTGATCAGACAATTATTGATATTTGCTTTGAGTCCAGGAGATAGGACTATCTATAAATTGGCAGCAAAACTACCCAACACATTCTAGAATGCTCTTTAGCCAACTCTAATTTTTGCCAAAATAAAAAGATTTGATTTTTACATTTTGCCAAATACTTATCTATAGTTAAGAGTTTTAGTGGGTTTTGAACTGCTTTTAAGGAAATTAAGCTAGCACATTATTTTAAGTTTAATCTGATATTCTTACTTAAAGTGAGTTACTTTCAATCAATTTGAAGACATTTAAAACATTTTATGTCACCTTTTCTTTGATTTTTAATTGATTATGAGTCAATCCTTATCTAAAAGTTATTTAACACTTTTTGTGTGACCATTAATTTGTGGGAAATTTTTAATTTTATGGTCAAAACGTTTAATTTATATTCGCTATTAATAGCATAATAGGGATAATTTAGTTCACCTTTTTATCAGTCAACTAAACATAATATGAGAATCGATTGAACCAAACAAACAAAAAATGAAATAATGTTTGAGTCAGAGACAGTCGGATCAGTTTTTTGAAGACTGAATGACAGATCATTTTTAATAGCCGTTAAAGTGGAACAAATAAACATTTATGTGACTAATCATTTCAATTACACTCATTTCTTGAAATTTTATTACCATTGAAGTGAAGTAGATTGAAATGATCAGTGAAATTATGAAGTGCCAATTATTTGAAAGATAAAAACAATAAAAATGTCTGTAAAAAAAGTTGAAAATATTATCCAATTTGTGTTCGCTTTGAAGGCTATTATATTCAGGATTTCGATTGATCTCAAAAAAATAGAACAAATTGAGAGAAGATTAGCCCAAAGGCTTAGAATAAAGGCTTTTCATTATTTTATTGTTCACTTAAATCGAGTGAAAAATCTAGATATTAGTTCATAAGTTCACTTTCGTTAATATAAAATTAGTTTTATTTATTGATTGAAATTATAATACAATTAAAGTGACATTTAGTTCGTTAAAACCCAAAAACGAGTTCATTTTGAAAGTGAAAACTCATTTCAAATCAAAATTCTTTCGTTAATTAGTATTTTAAGTGATTTTTATTGTATTAAAAATTAGGATCTTTTCTCAAACTAAGGAATAGGTTATCAAAAACAATGGATTAAATGATTCATTCAGGAAAGTATCGTACATCAGATAAATATCAAGAGTAGATTTCTGCCCACAACACAAACACTTATGAATATAATTAATTGAATTCATCAGAAAAGGAGAGAGAGAGAGAGAGGGGGAGAGGGAGGGAGGAAGGGAGGGAG
>JAQIXD010000628.1:0-23204 GCA_034699985.1 Minunthozetes semirufus | reverse complement strand
GGTCAGAATATAAATTCAGATCATATATTAGATCATATATGAAGCGCATAGACTAGCAATAATCAAAAATGAACATGACAATATGGCAATATGACAATGTGATGGTACATTGTATTGAATTGTATGGCAATCGCTCGTCTGCTCTAATCTGTTATCAAGATTTAATTGAAAACATTGTGTCCGTACATTCACTTTGAAGATATTTTAAGGTACACTATGTGTGCAGTTTGTGTTTGTTTTGAGCAAATTAGGCCTCAATTTAGTTAACAATCAATTATTGGCATTAATTTCATAATAATTGTAATAATAATTAATTTTTAAATCTTTTGTTTCGTTTATTAAATAATAATTAATAATAAAAACGTTTTTATATTTATATTCAATAATAATGTAAATCGAAATCATTTTTATTTTTCATTAATTTCTTTAATTTAATATATATTTCGAAAAAAGTCTGTATTTATAGGACCAGTGATGAGCAACAGGGGGTCAGTCAGGGAGTTGTCCGTAAATGTATCAAAATTGGCTCAATTTTTGTTCAGTTGTTTCGATTAGATAACTGTCATATGAAAAGTGTTTGTGCGTGAGGTATGTGCGTATCACTCATCGCTCACACATCGCGTTAATTAATTGGGAATTTCCACTAAATTGTTTTGAAGTAATTTCAATAGAAATGTCTCTAAATTGACATTTGATTCAATTTTTGGGCAAAAAATGAATGCTTTCGACAATAAAACTGTTGTTTTGGGGAAATATTGTCTATATTTTAGCCAAAATTCGTCCAAAGATTGGATTATTTGAAGAAATAGTTAACAAAAATGCGTTCAAAGAGAATATCAGTATAAATAAGGCTTAAGAACATGTCTTTTGCGATATTTGACGGATGACTATCCCATTACTTTGACCCGAATTTGGCGGAACTGCCTCCAGAACAGCCGCCTGACTGAAGCCCTGAGTTGTGGCACATCTCTGTCTATAATAATATATTTAATTATAATTTAAAACAAATATTTATAATAACTTGAAGTACAATATGGCCGAGGAGTGGGTCATTGGCGCCGACCGGTGCCTCTACTTTAGGCCGGCGTTGACCTTAACCTCCAGCAGTTTTGTGTGTCTACTGCCCAGTGTTGTGGAGCCGTCTTTCCCTACGTATAGCTCTAAACCCATTCCGTCCGTACATTCGTCTTCGCCCTCGAGATTAGTGGCTTCTAATAAATCATTAATCAATTGGTCGGCGCTGACTCTTGTGCTTTCCATTCGATTTTGTTCTTCAATAATCTTCTTAGAGGAAGGGTTCAGTCGTTTTCGTTCTGTGCTATTGAATTTTATGGCTTCTATGGAGCTCCGGGTCTGTCCGGAGTCACTGGAGCCCTGTCTGCTATGAGATGGCAAACTATTATAACCGGAAACCCTCGACGCTTGACTTGAATTGCGTGAGTGTCCCGCCTGAGTGAGGTCTTCGAGGTCTGGCCCCGCAGTGGGTCCACCGGGACTCTCAGGTTTCCAATGGGGCGGTGTTTTCGTCGTATTTGTATACCGACTGTTCAGAGGATAAGAATTTTGTTTAAGATTTCAGTTATAACTGAAAGTCAAGTCTGAGCTCAGAATTAGTTCACGACTCAGAGGTTATGGTTTGAGTAATGAGTGAAACATACGCTTTAAAACAAGGATCTCCTGCCAGGAGTAACATATCGATGGAGACTTTGAGTGTGCTGTTATCCTGTCTGTGTTTTGTGTCATATCCTTCCAAAAGGTATCTTCTTGTGGTGAGTCCCGCCCCCGCATATTCAGCCAAATCTATGTCAGCGAACCCTAACTTATGGAAAGAACGGCCGCCTTTTGATTCCTGTTTGGGTTTAACACAAAAATACATTAATTTCAACAAAAACTGAATAAAATTCTGTTTAATTGTCTTCAGTGATGACCAGACTATAGACTCTTCAACATTAATTTCGACGCAATTTTCAATGTTTTTATGCAATCATTGCTCACAAGAAGACATCACTCATTTGAGTCATCATTCAAATGAAACAATTCATTCTTGAGTTTAAAGCATATTCTTGTGATTTAGTGATAGTCTGGTCACCAGAGAATCAATTGTAATGTCTGTCCACTATTGATGTGTCCAGAGATGTGTTTTGAGTCTTACTTTTCTAACTGAGACCCGAAAAACACAGGACTCAAGAATACCAGTGGAGGCGTTGGCAGTCATCTTACAGGTGAAGGAAAACTTGTTCTCCCATTTGACGCAATGGTCTTTGACTTCTTCGCGTCGGGAAGACTCGCAAAAGTTGCCGCCATCTAAGAGACGGCATTTGGCGAAAAGTACTGCGTTTACGAACGGAACTGAAGACAATTCATTCAGAGAAACACTTATTTGAAATTTGTATTTCTTTTTCCGTACAATAAAACTCATCTTATTTTCAATTAAATTAATTATTATTATTATTATTATTAGTTGTTATTATTATTACACTATTTTTAAATTGATTTCAATAAATAATTAAATAATTTTTATGAAAATTTTCGCTTAAAGCCTAAAATCAATTGTTTTTGTATATATTTGTGACTAAATATTTTCGTCATTTCATTGAGTAATCAAATAATAATAATAACGAAAATTACAGACAATTTTTTTCTCGACTGATCTCCACTCCAGTGTAAACGTAAACACAATCCATCAGATTTATGGAGGACACGGCTAATCACACTTTACACTACACAACATTGCAGTCACATCAAATCAAACTAGGTCACTTTTATTGCTTCCTAAATCGCAATCCTCTGTTCAAGGTACTTTTCTATAGTTATTGAGTTTTGTCCAAATATACTCCTTGGTTATATTGCCATATTTTACAATCTAAGTTTGTTTATTTAATTGAAATGCTTTTTGATTTGTTTATAAAAGCGGTGGTTGACTGTAATTTTTATCAATAAATGTCGTCAAAGAAATGATTGCGAAATGAAATGAAGAGTCAAATGATTGAAAAATAATATTCATATGAATTGTGTTTACGTTTGCACTCAATATAACAATAAATATATTTTGATTTAATTATTAATTTAATTAAAAGTGTTTATCGACTAAACTATTGTATATTTGTTTGTCTTTTATCTGTTAATAAAATTTGAGTCAAAATGTGACCCAAAATAGGCTTTGATTTAGACTTTGATTTGATTGGAGAATAATTTTTGATTAAAAATTTAAACAAAATTTAAATCAAATTTAAATACATTTAAATCGATTTGATTATTGGTATTCAACTCTTTTATTATTTGTGTTTATCTTATGAGCAAAAGATTGTGTTAAGGCATTTGCTATTATCAATGGATCCGACAAATGGTCAGACATTTGCATCCAAACCGAAGTTGACTCTGAATTCACCGAAACTGAATTCAAATCTCATAAATAGTAATAATAATAATAATATGAATAATAATAATAACAATAATAACAGGAAAAGGTTTTTAACGCATTATAACTATAATAATAATAACAATAATAACACAAATAGTAATAATAATAATAATTTTAATAACAGTTATAATAAGAATTTTGCCGATACTTACCGTAACACTATGGTTGGCCAACCAGTGGTGAGCCGTATAGTTCGTAAGTCAGGTTTGAATGTGTCTGACCATCACTTTCACCACAATTATCATGAATTACCGGTTGAAGAAGAGGAACGCCTCGAGAAACTGTTCAGTGAATTGGACGCCAATAACGATGGACTCATTGATGTCACGGATTTGGTTAAGGCTTTGGAAACCAAAGGAATCAAACCATCGCACGAAAACATTCAAGTATTTCATAATTTGTTTCCATTTCTTAAGCTTTTAGATCTATTAATGAACTTAAGAACTTATCTATAGACTCGGTTATCCATAAACCGGTTCAACTAATTTAGTTATTTGAGGAAATTCTGGTGTTTTTACCACTTTTTCCACTCCTTTCGATGGAATCACTCCTTTTGATAAACAATTACTTGAGTTTTTTGCTCTGATTTTCTGCTTTTAATCATTTCCTCAATTCATTGATTCGTTTGTATTCTTGTGTCCAGAGTTTGATCGATAGGTCCGACCAAAACGCCGACGGAGACATAGATTTCAGTGAATTCGTTCACTACTGTCTTGAAAATGAAAAACAACTCAGAATTATCTTCAAAGACATTGATGTCAATGAGGACGGAATGATAGACACACAAGAAGTGATGGCGGCCTTCAAGAAGTTGGGCATTAATGTTGATCACTCAGAGGCCACTAAATTAGTCAAAAGTATAGCCAAAAAGGAGGGCACTCTTGAAATCAATTTCGACGAATGGAGAGACTATCTTATACTACACCCGACCTCTAGTCTGTCCGATTTGATGCACAGCTGGCGTCACGCGACGGTCAGTGGCCCTAATGTTGTTCTGTTCTCTCCTTTCCTTTTATCGAGTCTTCAATCAATTTCTTAATTTTCCGCTAATTTTTTGGTCAAAATATTTCGCTTTTATATACTTTTGGTTCAATTTTTAGTTACAAAATGTCTATTCATTAGTGGAATACTCTTCCAATTTGTTGAATGAATTGCTTTTTGTTTTTAATTTCACTCTTTTTTTTTTACTTTTTTGTGTTTTTATGATTTATTTTATGTAATTTTGTGACAAATTTGTAGAGAATTAGTGAATTTTTTTGCGATAATTGAAATAATTTAGACTTTCTTTCAGTTTTATATTCAAAAACCTATGAATTCTTTTACTTTGAATGTCAGCCCTTTTTATCGTAGAAAAGCTATTAATCTAATTATAGACTTTTTATGTTTTAAATATTTGACTATCAGGTGAGGGAAAGCCAACGGAGGCTTTTATTTAAACAATTGATGGAAATTTTCGAAATTAATTATCTTTGAACTCTGAGTTAGGATTAAATTCACGATATATTTGACCGATTAAATCAAAATTATCGATATTTAGAAATTCTATTTAATGACAGGTATTCTAATTAATTAAACAATCGGTTATATTTTGATTGGTATGTCATTTACGAAATACCTATTTTATAATCGTATTTGATTAGCACCCACTTGTATACCCCTTTGGTTGTGGCCACCCCTGAGCCGGACTTTGACTCAATTAGGCCTACAGTGATAGTGAGGGCATATCTAATCAATTGATTATATGTTTGTGTCGTTAATATTCGATAAAAATTAGTTAATAGTAAATAACAGTAATTATTATCTCTTTGTATTCTCCACTCGTGATCTGTTTAGTCCTTAATTGCAGTCGAATTCGGAAATTCCAGTGTTTTTGCCCTCAATTTGTAATCAAATTCTCTGATTTGTGACTGAATTTGTGGTATAGTCTCAGAAGACGTTTCGATTCGCTTTGAATTCAGTTTTTTTTCTTTCAGTGATTTTTCGCAAAAATTTGATTTGATTTATAGATTACTTTGAATTTGTTCTCTACTTTTGATGTGAAGTAATTTCAATATAGCCTTGAATTCAATGGAAATCTATTTATTTTCTAAGAGTTTATGACTTAAGTCTTGATTTTTAAATATTTTTTATTTAGTTTTTGTTTTAATTATTTTATTAAATAAATTGTATCTAAATTTCGACCAAAATTTTGTTCTCAATCGAGTTCTTAGTCTTAAATAATTATTTTAAGAGTTTTGTTCTGATTGATAGTCAAGAAGAACAAGACTTTGATTATGAAAGTGTGAGTTAAACTGTGTTTACTTATTTACAAATTATATATCAATCAGTAATCGATTTATTTTTGAATAATTATCGATAAAATTCTTCATTTATTTTGAATGATAACTAAATTCTTGTGAAAACCGTTTCTCTCATTCGTTGTAATAATAATAAGAAATGTTTTTCATTTGAGTTATCGAATAAACAGTTGTTTTTTCCTTTTCGTTTATATAGTCTGTGCGACTGTCTGTCCTTCTCAGACAATATGACAGTTTTGTTGATGTTTTTGTCTAATTTTCGGTCTATTTTGGTGCAGTTCGTAGATATTGGCGAAGATGTCTTAGTTCCCGATGACTTCACTGAAACTGAGCTCAAGTCAGGCATGTGGTGGCGTCACCTGATGGCCGGTGGCGTAGCCGGAGCTGTCTCGCGGACTTGTACGGCACCGTTGGATAGACTCAAAGTTTTTCTACAAGTAATTCAAGTCTTCACTAAATTTTGTTTCAATATTTAATTTTGTTTTATGTCTGTCCTCAGGTTAGAGGAGCAGAATTTCATGGTTTAGGCCTCTGTTTAAAGCATATGCTACAAGAAGGAGGCTGGACCTCACTCTGGAGGGGGAACGGTATCAATGTGTTAAAGATCGCACCCGAAAGTGCCATCAAATTCATGGCATACGAACAGGTATTTCGTAGAAGTTTTGGCTTTTAATTCATTTAATAATTATTCACTTTTTAGGCAAAGCGTGTGATTAGAGGGAATTCCAACCGAGAACTTCATATTTACGAAAGATTTTTAGCCGGTATTTCACATCCCTTTCCATTGATTTATCAATTTATGACTAAATATATTTGTATTGAAGGTTCAATTGCCGGAGGAATTTCTCAATCTGTGATATACCCGATGGAAGTGCTAAAAACTCGGCTCACTCTTCGAGCCACCGGTCAATACGGAGGTATTGTAGACGCGGCCAAAAAAATCCGATCACAGGAAGGCCTCCGAAGTTTCTATAAGGGATATTTGCCCAATCTTTTGGGTATTATTCCATATGCGGGCATCGATTTAGCTGTCTATGAGGTATTCCCCGCTTTTTGACCTGTTTTTGACCCTTTCCTCAAACACTTGACAATAGAATGAAATACCAATGAATTGAACTTTGAGTTTGTTATTCTGAGTGTTTTATTATTGATTTGAGTCCTCTTCCTGTTTACATAATTATTTGATTGTCTTTTGATTGGAACTAATTATTTGTATTTCTTTTGTCAGACTTTAAAGAAAATATATTTAAGGCATCACTCAATAGAAGAGGATCCCGGTATTCTTGTACTGTTGGCCTGCGGCACAATTAGCTCTACTTGTGGTCAAGTGACGAGTTATCCGTTAGCACTCGTTCGAACACGACTACAGGCACAGGTCGATAAAAAGCAGACAATGGTTGGCCTGTTTCGAAACATATGGGCCTCAGAGGGCTTTGTGGGGCTCTATCGAGGAATTACCCCTAATTTTATGAAAGTAGCGCCGGCTGTTAGTATTAGTTATGTCGTTTATGAGAACGCCAGACGAGCATTAGGAGCCTCTATGTCCTGATTCGTGGCCTCAGTTCCCGTTTTTATGGGACAACTGATGGCTTATTTTAGGAGATTTTTTCAAATACTTTACTTTAAAAGAGAAAAACATTTAATTATTTATATTAAATATATTTTTCCAATTTTTGCCTAAAATTAAGCGAAAAATATGTGCAAAATATCCCTTATTTTTGAGTTGTTATAAATATTTGACAATAATTTCCAGAAATTCATTATTTAATTATCGATTTAAATGAATAATAGATTTAATTATCTATTTTTAGGAATAAATTTTTATTGTAATTAATTACTACTCTTTTCTGTCTTTTTGTTTTTTCTTTCAATTTGTGAATCTTTTGCTCTCTTTTTGTGATTATTTTTTATTCACTTTTTTCATGTGTTTTTCAAAACAAATTAAAAGTCATTTTTCTCTCAAATTATAAAATAATTAAAAATATATTTAAATTAATTAATAGTTATATAAATATATAAATAATTGGATTAAGAGTTGAATGAATGTTCGATTCATTGGATTTTTAAAAGCATTTGTCATTTGAAAGCAAAAAAGCATTTGAATTATTAAATAATAATATTCTGTGCCTTTCATTCATTATTCTAAACATTTCCAGAATATTCTTTATTTACGAAACTTCCATAATTATTGACAAAATTTAAATCCATGGTAATAATTATCATTATAATTATCTTTCATATTATTTCAAATTACCATAAAAATTTGATTAATTTACCATGATCAATTGATGATGATCATTATGTTTGTAATTTTAGTAATTTATTGAAATCTAGAATTGATTTTAGAATATAATAATTCAAATAAAATCATTTTTGTAGACATAGATAATCCAAACAATAGAATATAGGAATAAATAGCAAAATGTTGATAACCAAACAACTTAAGAGTATATATTAAATTCTCGGACTGATGTCCATTAAATGGTTTCAAAACTTTATGATACTTCAACCAGTAGTCTGTTATTCCAGAGTTCAACATAAGGTCTAACCTACAAAAGTGTAGTCCATTTAATCAATATATTTATTGATATCAAAGATTTTGCTCACATTTTGTTGAAATGAGTTTTGAATTTGAAATTCTTGTTAAATGCAATCGAAATCAAGTCTATGAAAAACGTCGACTCTTCTGATTGTGGCGGAAAATAATAGGAGTTTTTATCATAAAAACTTGCTAGATAACTCATATGCGGTCGAGAACCAATTAAAGCAACAGGAGTTTTTGAATTAGTAATTGTTTCAATGTCCATTTCTTCATTTCCCAATTTTATGACACGTTTTAGAATTTCACGATAAACCTCTATATTTGAATTCTATTCGAATAATTCATACAATTTTGATTATTAATATATAAAGATGGAAATACAATTTACCTGTAGATTTAGTAAAAAGCTGGTGCCTTCTCTCATATAAACTCTTATTTTGTTTTGAATTTGAGCTAGGTACAAGTCGTGCAAAGTGTCTATTGATTGACCAATATTTGGGAGAACCATAAGAGTGTAAATACAATTCGAGTAAAATAGTTTCAATTGTAAGCAACAGATAATCCAAGTATAAAATACAATAAGGATGTGAAGTGAGCTTGGTGATTTCAGTGTCAAGTTTTGATTTAAAACTACTTCAATTACATTCCAAATGTATCTTTTGTTTGTTTGTTTGCCAAATTGTAATTGATCCACCACAATCACCACTATTACAATTATTAATGAACTTATAAACGACACCCAAATTGATGGCTCAAAAACTTGATAAATGAATTCAATATTTTTAATTGGTTTTGGAGGTGTTGTCATAAAAGTGACCGATTCTATAGTATAGGGATACGCAAAGTATACTGCTCTCGACCTTTCACTTGTTATGGATAACTCACAGAATCCAATATCAGCATTCTGTACAATAAAACAAATATTAAATCTTGATTATAAGCATCTTTGGTTAATAATTGCATTTTGATGGAGTTGACCAATAACTCCGGTCCAGCTTTCATTTGGTAATAAAGTGCCCCAATTTCGATGACAATCAATAAATGAGTAGGTAAAATTAAATACTTCGCTGAATATTTTTAAGAATTCAGTTTCATAACCATCAGAAAATTTATCATGGATACTCGATTGGTTTTTCAGCGTAACGAATGGTGGGTGCTTTTAATTTACCATTTTCAAATCAGTATTAATTCCAGTTTATCATAAATTTGCTAAATTTAATTAAATCTATACTTACATGGTTTGTTGCGATTCTCAAATTGATCCCGTTTAAATTTAACATTCTTCCTAAACGATGGTTATATGCCATAAGTCATGAGAAACGAGTCAATTCTCAGATTAGAGATGCGCCTACTATTCTTAATAGACATTGTAATAGACATTGATTATTTTACTTTTTATTTATATTGGAATTTATATTTAACTTGTTTTGCTGTCCATTGAATAGTGAAAGATGAAAAATTGTTGCGATATGTCAAACATATGACCCATTGATTAACTTGGCTTTTGTTAAATCGATTATAATAACAATAATGACATCAAATAAGTAGAACTTCTATTCAATGAAAATAAACCATTAATTATAACTTTTTATGACATTTTGTGTCAAAAACATTTTGGTTATGAAAATTGTATTCAAAACCAAATATCGATTTATTTTCATTATTTTCCAAATAATTAATTAAAAGTTATTTTCAATCATTTATTCGATTCGGGTTTAATTGAAAATACATGTAATTACACCACAGAGTGGTTTAACCAAGCTATCTTAAATTGTGGTGATCCCTTTCTTACAGTTCATGATTATTTGATAATTGTTCACAAATAAGAAGAAAATATTATTTCGTTTTTCTACTTTAAAATAAATAATTTCGAATAAAATGATCATTGATATTGAATACCCAGTAAACAATATCCATGAAAAGATAATCAAGTGTTTAATTTTGAATAACTTCAGTTTCTTCGCAATTATCCTTTTCTTTTGAATTTTTTGTTTGATCATCCAATAATCAATTATTCCTGTGTTTTGCATCAATTTTAACCTAGTTCAAATAAATTCAAGAATAACCTTTCAAAAGCAATTTCATTTGTTTAATTGATTAAGTAATTTCATTTGTACTTAAATTTTATCAAAATCAACCCGACAAACGAACAACAAGCTCTATATCGGGCTCATTTTTTAATGTTTCAGATTGTTCAAATATCTTCCTATAGATTTCATTCTGGGATTTCTTTTTGATTTAAATTTAAGTACATAATGTATATTAGAATAAATAATCATGCTCAATTGATATGGAAGATTCAAGTAATGATCAGTTCCCTTCCGAATTTTAACTTTGATCTTTTCATCGCATTGAGCTTGGTATAATTCATATATCGATTTTTAATTATTTTATAATAAAAGTGAATTTAATTTAAATATTTAAAACAAAAGAAAGGAATCACTAAAATAGGAAATATATTACAAAAACAATGGTATGAATTGATTGCATCAGAGATTCCCACAGAGTTTGTGATCAAATCCAAAGTAAAGGCAAAACTTTCGACCAAAATATCAGATCATTCAAAGTTTTAGAAACAGTGCTCTGAAACTCGTATTACAAGTTTATCTATGAATTGAATTTAATTGAATCCCAAATACAGTGAGTGAAGTGACATAACTATCATTAGTATAGCCTTGACTTGAATTTCGTGAGAAGAGAAAAATCCAAAACATTATTCATTCGCCAAAAATTGTTGAACAAATTGATAGTATTTTTCACACATTTTTTGTGTCTTTCATTCCTTGTATTGATTCTGATTTTATCACTATTTTACAATTGATATGTAAATATTGATGAATAGTTTCTCTGGTCTTTTGTCTGCCAAATGATTTGAGCCAAATATTCTCACTTTGATATACATACATATATGAACATATATGAACATGGTCAACAATTTTGAATTGGAACGAATCGATACCAGTGCTGACACTCAGGTTTGTTATACATGTTTTTATATAAACAGTAAATCAGTTAATAATCAGGTTTTGCTTACCATTAATCCGGTTCTTATTGAGGGGTTGACCCAAACTACTCAACAAATGTTGCACAACACTATTTTAGAACAATAGATTAGCTAATATGTAATTTGGGTCACTTTCTATCCTTTATTTGACACAAGATGACACATTAATTAAGTCAGAGATATACAAATGAATCATGGTAATTAAAATGTGAAACTCTGTTATACCGTTCAATTTTGTTCTAGATACTGATCTTGATTAATTTCATTTGTTTCCTCAGCAGAGCGACAACCATTTATATGATAATAAAGGAGTGAGACGTCCAACTAATACCTCACTAATCTCAAAGTTCTTATTCCAACGCTTACTGATTCTGTCCCTGGTCCGACTCATTATTTATTTGAACAAATTATATCAAGATTGCAATGCAGTCAACACTTATTATTCAGACAATGATTTTTATTTCTGCATTATTTCTATTATATCATTGATTTGTCCGCCAATTGTTTACGCCTTTTATCTGATCGGAGACTCTCTCGTCAAAGAAACTCAGATCAACAGAAGGGATGTCAGCACCAAAACAGTGAATGGATTATTATTAATACCATGGCAGATTAAAAGGTCTGTCATCTCTTCTAATTTATCAAATTGAGCTTTAAATGGGATTGTCTTCAATACAGACTCTTCTAATAATCTTAATAGATATTAATCACAGAAAAATGAATTAATTCTAATATTAGATTATTTTTGTTAACAAAATCCATTCAATATTAATCGGTTACAACAGATACTTATCTGAAATAAGATTAGTTTAAAATCATTTTATCCTATTTTATTAAATTCTTAATTTTGATTTGGAAACAAAATAACCTTATTTACTTTTTACCATAAAAATAAATAATGATAAGTTTGTTTGATAAAAAGCAAAGAACAGATGATTTGTGATTAATCTACTTATTTTTTTTATAATTAAAAAAATTATAAAATTGTTTAATCAATTGATAGGCATTTAGATGTTCTTCACTTTGTGTCCGAACGTATTTGTATGTGTCGTTCCCCTAAACCAGAAGAACAGGAAGACATTCAGTCGATGCAAAGGAATGCAGAGGTTCTCGAGTTTTTCGAAGACTTTTACGCCGGTTTTCTCCAAATTCTTCTACAGCTGTATATACTTATGCTTCAGTTGGCGAAGACCGAGAACTTTACGACACAACTCTGTAAGTAAAGACAGGGCTGTCCATTCTCTCTCAATCTTTTTCCTCTAAATTTGTTTCAAAAAACATTTTGATAATTTCAATGTATGATTAGTGGTGGGAGAACTAATTGGTTCGGGTCTTTGTGTCATTTCAATGATGATCGCTGTTCGCCGCAGAGATGATGGTCTTCTAACTAGTGTTCTGTCATTTGTTGGATGGCTATCCCTTTTCGTGTCCCGAGTAGTTGTGTTTGCATTGATTGCATCAATTATTGGAATCTATATCATAGCTCTGGCACTAATCCACGCCCTTTCCATCAGTATTTGGGTTTATAACATCGCTATTGAATCGTATCATCTGAGCTCATCAACAACTCCTGTAACTATTTTTTGCTGATATAATTCCATCACAATAACTATCACTATTACGACGACCAATCATTACTTAATCAATCATTTATTCGTTTTTTAATTAAAGACAAGCGAATGGACAACACGTAAACGAATGTCAATGGCTATTATGGTGTTTCTATTTTTTGGTTTACCTTCATTACTGATTTGGCCGATAATGTTTCAGCTGAAAGAGAACAGAAGACCTCAGAAATTCCTGCTGATAGTGACCCTCGAAAATATTGGTCTTCTTATTGCTTGGTTTGTCTTTCAGTTCAGCAAAGGACAGGACTTACAGCAATTGACCGACACTCACATATATCTTGTGATTGGTGTTGTCGGCGCAACATTTACAGCCGCTCTCTTCCTCACCGGTTATACCATTTGTAAACCCAAACTCACAGATCAAGTGGTCTTACATAAAATGAGAGCAACCGATACAGAAAGTTATGGCATTTATTATGAATTTTGCGATATTGTCTTCAAATTACCGAATACTGAACGTATTGGACAAGAGTTAGAAGCTGTCAATAAAATGGACATTCATTGACACAAATTAATATCAAAGTTGTGTTTAAACTATTTTCGTTTATTTTCTCAAATAATCATTAATTTAATTGTTTTTTATTTTTGATATTTTAACAAAAATTTTCATCAAAATATATTTTCCTTTTATTAAATTATCTTTTTTACTAATAAATTCAATTTATTTAATTTGTCAATTTAAATAAGATAATTGAAACAATCCAAAGATCAAACTTTTATATTGAAATTAGTTGAAGTAATTGTTAATCCAAAATAAAATTTTTAAAACAAATTATCGAAAAATCTTTTTAATCTGTTTTTATGTAAGATTGAATCACCAGATGTTACCAATTGAATCCTTTGTTCTTTTATTAGATAAAACTTATGGGCAAAAAAATATTGAAACTTAATATATTTTAATTAATTTTAAGGAAACCATTTGTTTCTAAATATTGGTTTCTTTCAAAAGTATTGTCGGTAAGCGTTGAATGTTGAAGAGGATAATGTTTTCGGCAACAAAGAGAATATTCTTGTCCAATACATTCGCAAAAATTAGATTTTCAACGTATCCACAGATCAACGATAATACGGTAATTATTTTAAATTAAAAAAAACGAGAATTTTATTTATTAAATGTTTTTTAAAAGTCAAACACTTGGGATTCAAGAAGAATTGCACCGAATCTATACCTCGATTATCATTTAGATAATAACAACAATAATAATGGAAGAGAGGGAAGATCTAAAGGCCGACCACTTGTTCTTGTGATGTCATGGTTGAGAGCAAAGGAAAAATATCTGCAACAGTATAACGATATGTATATGAAAAAAGGTTTTGATGTGTTGACCGCTCAATTGGGGGGTTATGACATGTTTTACCCTGATTATACGGGTAAATTGTGTCTGAATACACTGGAAAATGAGTTATCACATTATGACTCAATTTTGGTGCACGCATTCTCGTTTGGAGTGTATGTCTACGGAACTATGCTCTTAGAAAATCAAAAGCGAGAGAATGACCAAAAGGGATCTCAATCTGTAATTCCTTTTGAGGACAGAATAAAAGGCGTTGTATTGGATTCTGTTGTGACGGCTGACCTTATTTTAGGGCTGTCCGAAAGCCTGAAAGACTTACCGAACTCATACAAACTGTATATGAGATCTCATCAGATGTTTTTGAAACTTCACAAAAACACAACAAATTATTTGTTGGGTTTGAATGACATCCTCCTCAACAGTTCATTGCGAACACCGGCTCTGGTTATGGCCAGTGATGGCGATCCTTTCGATAATGTTGTGCTGAGCGAGAAATTTGTGAGCAATTGGCGCAAAAGGGATATCGATGTTAAATATCGCCGATGGAAAAGTGGACCACATGTTCAGCTCATGAAATATAATAGGGATGAGTATTGCAAACTCGTTGAGGAGCTCATCGATAAAATCCAAGTCATCGATAAAGCTGAGAGGGAAGAGACCTCTAACTTTGATAAAGAGGAAATTGACAAAATGAGCATACGCAATTAAACTCAAAATAAATAATGAATTAATTATTATTGAATACATTATTAAAGAATTTTGTCGTTTCAAGAGATTTCGTTTCAAAGAATCAATTCCTGTTTGGATTAGCCATTGAGTGATGAGTTATAGAATAAATGTTTTGTTTAAAAGGATATCCAACTATCATATTATGTTTTTATAGACATAGTTCTAATATTTTCTAATATAATCTTGCAATTAGTCATTAAATTCTTGTTGAAAACCGAAACAATAATTTGTAAATCGATTCTGTAATGAGAGAACATATAAATTGTTTTCCAATTTTATTCAATAGTTTGCAAACACTTTCATTAGTTTTGAAAATCATTTGACAATAAGAGAGAGAATTTTGTTTTAATAGTCTATTAAATATTAAAATCTATTGAATATTAAAAATGATTTTTAAATTTCAGTGGATTTTTGTTTTTTATTTGTTTCGTTTTGCAAATTATTTGCATAAGTTTTCCACAGATATTGAAAATGCTGTGAAGTACAAAGATGAAAAGGAAAATATCAAATTCGCTGTAACTCTGATGGCTGTTATCTGTCCTTCAGTTTTCTGCTCCTTTTATTTTGTGGCAAAAATTATTCTAAAAGAATCGGGATTCAGTCTGAAAGACATTTTCTATAATTTTATTGATGGACTTTTGATGACACTCTGGCAACTCAAAAGGTTTGCTAAATTGTAAAGAAAAGAAGTCTTGATTATTTTAATATTTAGATACTTGGACGCTATTTCCTACTCAGTGAAGCGGATTTACGTTTGTCGGTCTCCTTCTTCAAGTGAAAAAGATGATCTCTCAAGAATAGAAAGAAATGCAGAGTTTAGGGAACTATTTGAAGACTTCTTCGCCGGATTTCTTATGCTTTGCCTCGAACTCTATCTATTGGTCCCTCAAATAAATTGGTTTGAAATGAAATTATGTAAATTTAAACTTGTATCAAGACTATTTGTACCAAATTTTTAATCTAATTTCTGTTTAAGTGTTGAACCGACAAATTATTGGCTCATTTTTCAGTATTGTTTCGATGATGATTGCGGTCAGGCGTAGAGATGACGGCCCACTGACATACGTGTTATCATTTTTAGGATGGCTCTTAACATTCATATCGCGTACAATCCTTTTCGCAATTACAGTATCAGTAATTGGAGTCTATGTACTGATTCCAGTGACAATTCATGTGCTGAGCGCTAGTGTTTATGTCTATATGATTGCGATGGACTCGTATCGGCAAAAACGTATATATTTGTCGAACTGTAAAAGACTTACGATATCGTTAATGGTATTCCTTTTCTTCGGCATTCCGTCACTTATGATGTGGCCCTTTATGTTTCAATTGAATGATAAGCGAAGGCCCCTTAAATTTCTAATGATTTTGATTATTGAAAATATAGTTTTAATGGCAATTAATATAATACATCACTTAATTTGGCCGCCAAATGGAATTTCAATTGAAAATCAATTCTGGGTTCTTTTGCCAATTTTATTGGCCAGTTGTGTCGGGGCACTATTCTTAGCCATTTACTATGCAGTAAAACCCGCACTGACTGATCAAGTGGTCAGACATGATATGGAATTCAACCTTTCAGAACGTTCGGGTGTTTATTATGAATTCTGTGATCTGGTGTTTGCTTTGCCTGACCCTGGTCAAATATCTGATGATTTGAGATTGGCCAGGGCTGCTTATTCTTAACTCATCAGTTTATAATGTGCCGGAACTTAATAATTAATAATAAGTGAAGTCTAAATATTTTCAAAATTTTTTTGTTTATTATATAATTTCTAATGAATTTTGAGTTTATTTTTCTAATAAGAGTCTGTTTTTTATCAAGATAATTTTATAATGTAAATTTAAATAAAACCTACATTAATTATTTACTTGAATTTCTCTAATAACTCATGACATCCATTTATTTAAATTTATTGCTATTATCGTGGTAATGATGGTAATCATATTATACCATAAAATTTGAATATAAAAACAGTAAAAGCATTTTAGAGAATATTTGTCAAAACAGATGGAAAACCAATTTTTCGATTAATATTTGACTCAAAACGAGTGATACCTTTATTTGAAAAGTGTTTTAGTCATTAGTGTTAGGGTTGAGTCCAATACATGTTTTATTACAAAATACTTATTTTTATTATTTGATTCCATTACTGAAGAAATCTATTTTCTGGTTACAACATTTCATATTGTGATTGAAAGCCTTTCAAATGGATTTTGATATTCAATCCTTTAAAGTGATTTACTTACAGGATTTATAAGATTATAAAATAGACACTATTGTGAGATTTCCAATAGTGAAGTCCATTATTTTATTGTGTCTATAAACTGAATAATAAATCTGAAGATTTATTGGATCCTATTTATTGTGAATCTAAGTTTGTTTGAATTTATTTCAGTTTATCTAAGTATCGATTTTTCGTTTAAAACTATTCTCTTTACTATGAAATACAGTTTAAATATTAATTGAGAGAATATTTGATTCTGCATTCCATGCGATGATCTAGGTGAGCAAAACTATTCTCAGTTTGTTTTCGGTATCATTAATGCAATTTTAAGTGAACTTTATTTGAAAGGAATTCCTTTTAGATTATAATTGAATTTTATAATGAAAGTGAGTCTAAGAAAAGATTTATTGATTCTCTTTTACATTCTCTTCAATTATTTGTTCGTCGATACCATTAATTATTAACATTTACTGAAGAATTTTATTTGCCCAAAGACTTATTGTATTGTTCGTGGAAATAACCTGAGATATAATAAACGGAATTTTAAATATAAAGAATAAATAGGAAACTGATTCATATTTGGATTATTTATCAGAATGTTATTCAAAAATTGTCGTCATCATCAAACACCCCTGGACACTGAACATGTCTGTATATTTGATAAGAAATGTCGCTCCAGGAAATTGTTTCCCTCTTTTAATAAATGATTTATTTATTTGACTTATTTTATTGAGAATTCTTTTACTATTGAATTCAACTCTAATTCTAACCCGAATTACATTCTGGTCTCATATCGAGGACTGAAATTAGCGTCTAATCCATTTGTTTTTGCAAAAATGTATAGCAATAGAGTGGTTCCCAACAGTCGGTCTCATTTAGAATTATTGATGAGTTGTTTGAACTCAATATACAGTTTGACATCAAATTTATTTGAGTGAAATACAAGCAAAAGTGTTGCTCTTTCCCAAATTGACATAAAAATAGGCGTTAATTATAATAGACGACTAAAGTGGACAACTTTTAATCAATAGTTTTTTTTAGTTATTATAATTAGACTTATTTTTAACACAAATTAATACTTTTGTAATATTTTTTGTCCTTTCACTTAATCTCATTAATAATCACATCATGAAAGCCTTATATAATTAGGTATTAGTTTGGTTTTGAAATGAAAGGAGCAAGGCCCTTTAGTTATTATAATTTCAGATATCTCAGGTTATTTTCACGTCACAAAATTTCGGAAATTTCTCCATTATCAAAATCTGGAATATTTGTGTTTACCGTTGAGGATAATTATTTAAACTATAACATTTTTAAACTTGATTTTTTGTTTAAGAAATGGTATCACATTTCAGTTTTCATAATTAGTTTGAAATTAATTCCAGGATTTTATGTTGAAAACAATTTTAATTTAACTTTAATTAGGAATCTATTGAATGAAAAATATTTAATCAAAACTTTTTGTTAAATTCATTGTTTCGGAAGAAAAGACTCAAATGTTTGGATAATAATAACAGAATTTTGATGAGAAGACAAGAAAATCGATTGAATAAGAAAAGCATTAAATAATACTAAGAATATTCTGTATATTCTGTATTACTATAATAATATTCTATTCTTAGAGTTGAATATAAGTCGTTTTATTCATATTTTGGTATTTATTGTCAGACACTATATGAAGATATGATTCAAATATCATTACTTATATGAACAGAAATCTCCCAAAAATGTGTTCTGGCAATAGATTTGACATTTAACATGCCATTTTTATCATTACATCTATCTATTACTGTCGTATTCTGGTCAAACATTTGACATCAGAGATAAATACGCTTTTAAAATTATTACATTCTTGAAATTATCAAGAAAGTTGTCACATTTAATTTAAATTTAATATGATTTGAATCAAACAAAATAAAATGTTGATTGTTCTTAATAAAATTTTGAGTGAATAATTTGAGTAAGATTCTATCCTATACACAAAACGCCAGAGGCTTTAATAAAAAAAAGCAGAGAATCAATATTTTTATGTCAATAAAAAGTATGAAAATACGTTCAAATATTTATTTAGGAATAACCAAGGATTCTGATTAGATTATCCAACAAATTATACGTGGAAAGATATACAGGATCCAGGGGTGAGTGAAACAAAAGCAACACCATTTACATGGAATTAGGAATACAAAAAACTATAATTTGAAGACTTGTTTACCCCTTTCTCTTTAAGATTGGAATTTTAGATAAAATGGTTTTAATTTTTCCGAAATATTTATTTCAAAAGAAATAATTGAATTCGTTTTATATTCAAATGGTTTCAAATACTTGAATAAAAAGTGATTTAAATATTTTTGTATTAATATTGAAATTTTGAATATTATTTTCTTAATATTTGAGTGAATGGATGGACATTCATATGGAAAGTAAGGAAATGTTATCTATTAAGTGATGGTATTGAAAGCCAACACGACTTCTGAGAAATAAAATATCAATTTGTAAAGATTGTCGTCACCGTAGAGGTAAAGACAACAGAATTAGTGTTCGGTCATATATGGTATTGATCTTCACACTTATGAAAGGACAACAACTATAGAAAAATTCTCACTTTAAGTGCATTTTCTCGAAGTTTGAGAGATAGTCCAAAAGATCTCTAATCTAAGTTTATTTGAGACATTAATCCTGTCGGGTATTAAAGTTATTTCCTTTATTCCCAATTGTATTGTATTTGAGTTAACTTTTGAATTTCAGATCAATTGTTACGAAATCTCAATTACTGTCTGATGGGTTCAATGTTTGACAATCAGAACGACAATACTTTATCTCAAATATTGATCTCTTGGTGAAAATATTTCAACAAAATTGAAAAAAAGTGACTAAAAATGTTCCGGAAATTCAAATGATATTCCGCATGAAATATCAGATCTGATTTACATTCAAAAGGATATAAAATACAAATAATAATAACATTTTCTTCGCTAAACCTGTCGTAAAAGATATTCAAAGCAATCAATTCTTGAAGAATAAAATATTTTGATTCTTACAAAATCTTAGATAAAGTTTTACGCTTTACTCTGAATAAATCCAATAACAGAAATGAATACCGATTTATATTTTGAGGCAAAAAAATAAAATTCAATTTGAATATCAAATGGAGAGATCATTGAAATAGTCAACATGAACAAATTCATCCAATTATTTTGCAGTTTCTATTTAGCCAGGACTAAATTATTTTTAAATCCTCATGAATATAAATTTTCCAAGAAAGATTTCAAGCTTGCTACATCAGTTTAAGAAGATTAGTAAAAACCAAATGGAAAAACTGATCTAACATTAAAAGGCAATCACTAATTAATATAACTGAAGGCAAGGTTACTGAATTTTATTCAGAGATTAATGTTTTATTTTATTTGAGTTCCAGGAAAATTCAATTGATCTCATCTTGAAAGATAATGAGAAAAGTTAAGTTATCAACTTTGCACTTGTGCTCTGGCGCTCACCACTTATGCAATGCCTGAGCCTATGCGTAGAAATAACACATATTTATTGATCGACAATAATATAGTGTTTGAGCCGTGAATTCAGTTTCACTCAAAACGGTTTTAGAAGCCTTACGATAGACACGAGTGGAATACCACTCATATATCGATACTTTACTTTGTGGTCATATTTCCGAACAAATGTAACAAAAATATAATCATTTATTATTTGAAATTATATTTTCGTCAAATTCTGTATTCAATTCTATTTTTGTTTGATTTCATAAAATGGTTTCAGTTTTCAACAAATTCTTTCTTCAAATTAGGTTTTCGTCGCAAAAGTGAAATTCTTTATAAAAGTTTTAACAGAATATTCTTATTGTTATTCTGTGTGTTATTACACCGAATATATTGTAAAGAAAGTTTTTAAGCGGTTATCAGTTTTCAATAAATATCGGGCTCTTTAGAAGTCGGTGCTCTTTATTCTGTGCTAATGTAATAAATATTATTAATGATTCTATGGATTAATGACTCGAATATTCACTGATTACAGAATTATTGTTATTAATAATGTTTTTCAAATACAGAGCAAATAGTTCTGATGATAAAACTCTTGGTTAATATTTACCCAAATATTGTTTTAATATTTAGTCAAATATTAGTTTTGATTACAATTAATTATCAAGCAAGTTAAGGTGTTAATTAAAAGTTTCATCGAGTGTTTTTGAGATAACAACAACAACGTGTACTTATTAACAAATTATAGATATCTTGAATGTTATGAATTATTTTTTTGTAATCATTTAAAAGGTAAGGGAAACCAAATATTTTGTGTGTCTTGCTTATTTTGCCACATTCTAATTGATTTATTGCAATAAATACAAGAATTGTAACACAATTTGAAAGAACATTATCTATGAATAAAAACAATTGTTTAACAATTAAACTATAATATGTGGAAATCCATTTATTTAAATTATTAGGTATGCTATTTAAATAAGACAGAATTATAATTTTTGAAATACACATACAGCCTATTTATATTTGCACCATGCTAATTGAAATGAATTATAATTTACGCAATTTATTTAATATGTTTTCGCTAAACTCAAAACAAAAGAAACATTTATTGAGTTATTGATTGCATTTGAATATCAATATATAATATGTTTCTCATTTATTGATCATTTGTTAAAATGTTCAAGGTACTAAAAGCAATTAAACCTTTTTCTTATTTATTTTGAGATTACTTGAGTTAATTTATTTAAAATAATGTGGCAATCAAAGTAATTAAATAGAAATAAATAATTCAACTATCCAAAATGAAACTTGAAAAAGATTTCGATAATTTCAATCAAATAGTTTTGATAAACCTTGCTAATTATTAAATAAGACCCTGACATTCATGGGACTAAACTAGTAATCAAAAGAAGTCTAATAAATGTCAGTCAAATGGAAATGTAATAAAAGAAATTGTTTTCAAACGACATTCGAGTCTTTATTAAAAAATTTTATTTTCAAAAATAACTTAAAATTTGAGATTTTTTTTGCAAACAATAAAAATGATTTGAAATTTTATATTATTTTATGTTTAAAATAAATTATAGAAACACATGATATGACTGTAATTATTATAATTCGTATGTCTTACCAAAGATGAACAGCACTTCAGTATTCATTAAAAAATAAGATTTTGAGTTTAGAATAGTATAGTATTGTATAGTATTTAACAATTTTAAAAAATGGTAAAAACCAATAAATACTTATTTAGCTTCATTTCAAGTGAATGATGAACTTTTTTATTATATCGTTTCTCATAAGAATCAAGTAAATTTATAAAATTTTTAGAAATTAAGTGAAGTAATCACTGGTTTAGGTAAAACTCAATTTTTTCTGTAAAGTAGTTTATCTTTCGAAAGTAATGAAGTGTAGAATAGATGTTATTCCTATTTTTTGCCGTTAAGGCTTAGAAATGACTGGAATTACAGTAATTTTGATTTTTATTTCCAGGGGTAGCCACTAAGTACTCATAAAATTATTCCCAAGGTAGTAATTATTTATTGAAACAATTTCAAAGCCTATTGTTCTGAGCGTCACTCAATTCAAGGAAGGACTTGTTTTTCAATTTTCCTTAAATAGAAAATTATGACTAAAATTCCTATTTTTGTATTCAAATTTTGGTTCAAACTATTCATTAAAATATATTTATTCTCAGATTGATTTCAATTGTGTTGTTTATTATTAAATTTCAAAGATAATAATATTTGGGGAATTTTAATTTTCCCATTATTATATTTTTTTGGTGGAAATTTCCTATTATTTATGTATTGCTTTAATTTAAAACTTTTTGTTTTCTCTTTTCTTTATCTTAAAAATATTACCAAAAAATGGATTATTTTAAGGAAAAAGATTCAAACCAGTGATGTCGAAGGGGGGGACATGGAAAATTCCCCCCTGAGGTCCGAAATTTGATCAAACTCCCCCCCCCTTGAGGTCGAGCCAAAATTTTGAAAATTTTTGCAAGTTTTGTTAGAAATAGGTTAAGATTATTCCTAAAATAGCTTAAATCTGGTTAAAAACTGGTTAT
>JAQIXD010000627.1:0-23224 GCA_034699985.1 Minunthozetes semirufus | reverse complement strand
TTCTGTAACTTTTCGTAATAAATACTTTCGTTTCTAAAAGACTCTTTGATTAACCCTTCGGGTCACGACAAAATAAATAGTATTTTATTGTTTTCCGTATTTTTCACATAAAATAACAAATAATTATATATTTTATATATTTTTATATAATTTTAAAAATAATTTAATAAATTTTAATCAAAAAAATAACTAAACTTAAAATCAAATGATTTTTATAATAAAATATAAATTTTACAAAAATGTATGCATAAAAAGATGGAATCAATTGCCTTAAATAGGTTTGAATTGTCTCAAAGAAGTCAATTGATTGGATTCTTGTTTTTTGATTATCTGATCCGTTTGGTCGCCACTGAATCTCATGACGGCTGCGATCACTTTCGCTAAAGTCTGTAATAATCGTGAATTAAATATCGGTTTCAGAATTAAATAAAAAAATACTTACGACGGGTTCCCTTCCGATCATAAATTCAAACAAAATATTTCTCAAATATTCATATTCTGTGGGTTCAGGTAAATGAACGCCAGAAATAAGGGGAGTGTTTCCAGAATTGTTAGTCTCAGCAAAACGTCTTATATTAAGCAACTCTTTTAAGCGAACGTTTTCTTCTCTGAAATCAATTTTTTAAAAATTAGAGAATTATTTGCGAAAATCGTTTAGAAAACTGACTGATATTGAAGTAATGAGTTCTGCATTGCTTTCACTTGATATGTATGTTCGTTAACAGAGGAAGAATCGAACTCTGAGTGCAAACACTTGAGTTCACTGTCTTTATCTTTAAGCCTTTGCTGATAATATTCGTGAACCTCTTCGAGCGCAGAGTTCTTTTCGGTTAATTCGTTTTCTAACGAAGAGATTTGTTTCTTATAATTGAATATCAATTGATCTTCATTTTGGTGGTGTTTTTCAACTTTTTCATCAAATTCTTGTTCCTTTTCGTGTAATTTTGATTCCAATGAATTGATTTTTTCAATAAAAGCATTGTTTTTGTCTTCACTACTGAATTCAGTTTGACTTTGATTTTGGGATTCATTTAATTTTTCTTTGAATTCTTCCAAAAGTTTTTCCAAACTCTGGTTTTTAGACATCACTTCTTCCAATTGTAGTTTGAGTTTTGAATTATCACTTTTGACAGATAGTAACTCCTGAGTGGTTGAGTTGTGTCGGGAATCGACAGCTAATCTGCTTTCATCTAATTCTGTTTCCCTAATATCTAACTGTTTATAAAGTTTTTCGACAATTCCTTCGTTTTGTTCTTTCATTTGCGACATTTGACTCTTAAGGTCTTCCATTTCGCTGATATATTTGATTGAGTTTTCGGCTAAACTTGTCTTCAATTCTTCGTTATATTTATTGATTTCATTGAATTGCGTTTCAATCGCTTTATAATCAGTTATTTGTTTTCTGTAATTCTCTAATTCAGAGTTTAATAACTGGTTTTCATCTTTACTTGAATTCAAGTCTTCAATCAATTCGTCTTTGGTTTTGATGTCTTTCTCTAATTGATTAATAATAAGGTTTTTGTGATTGAGCTCTGATTTAAGGCTTTCTATAGAATTGATTTTCTCTTCAAATTCTTTTGAATTTAAAACCGAATTATTTTTAAGTTTTTCAATCATTTCATTCAATTCCTTGATTTGAATGCACTTTAATTCAAAGTCTTTATTAATTTCATTCAATTTATCTTTTAATTGATTATTATTTTTTTCTAAACTCTTATAATCTTTACTCAAGTTTTGGAATTGAGTTTCATTTTCTAATCCATTGTCTGAAAGTCGTTTCCTTTCATTAATTTCTTCATTGAGTTGTGTCTCCAGATTTGAAAGCTTTTCCTCTAGACTTGAATTAAAAGAAATAAGTCTTTGATTTTCATTATTTAAATCGTTTTTCTCATTAGAAACCAATTGATTGAAATGATTGGACTCTTTTAATTTGGAATCGAGTTCTTCCACTAAACGTTTGCTGTCTTCCATTTCCGACTCATATTTCTTTGAATCTGAACTCAATCTTTGATTAACAGACTTGAGTTCATTATTCAAATCATTGATTTGTTTTTCTTTAAATTCTAATTGTTTTTGTAATTCATTTTCAATCCATTTATTCGATTCTTCCTTTGAATTCAAATTTTCATTTAATTTGTTTAATGAAAGTTCTTTTTCATCAATAGTTTGCCTCAATTTTTCATTTTCACTAAAAAGTAGACTAACTTTCGCTTCATTTTCAAGTTTTTTAAGTTGATTTAAGTCTGAGTTTTCTTTTATAAGTGAATCTATTTTTGACAAAAGTTCAGAGTTTTTACTTTCTTTTGATTCCAACTGTTTTTTCAATTCATTAATTTCTGTCTGTTTTTCTTCTTTGACTTTATTTATATTTTCATAACTAGTATTTGACTCATTCTTTATTTTATTCAATTCCTCTCTCAAACCATTGCATTGGGATTCGATTTCGTTAATAATGGTCTCATTTTCAGTAATTTTGTTGCAATAAATAGTATTTTGTTGTTTAAGTTGTTCCGACTCTTCCGTTGATTTTTCTAACGTTTGAGAAAAAGTTTTCAATTCTTCTTCGAGTTTTTCAATGGTTTGTTCCCTAAGTTTTAATTGATTTTGGTATTTATTTTCAGTTTCACTCAATTGATTATTTGCTTCCATTAAGTGTTGTTTGCATTCTTTGAGTTCTTTTGTAATTTTAGTGATTTTTGTCGTTTTATTCTTCAAATTCTTCGCCATTTCTTCCATTTTTGTTTGATTTTCGTGAATCGTTTGCTCAAAAGCCAGACATTTCTCTGTTTGTTGTTTCAAAAGGTTTTCACTTTTTTCAAGTTTTTTAATTTGTTTGCTCACATTTGTCGACATTTCTTCGATACTTGACTTTAATTGTCGAATGTCTTGATCTTTGTTTTTAATGTCATTTTCTAATTCCTGAGCCTTTTGTTTGTGAAGAGTTATATCATTTTGTAAATCATTTAATTGAGTTTTCAAAATGTTATTTTCGGATGTCTGGTATTTCTCTGAATTAATTGTCTGTTCCTTCATTAGTCGCTCCAAATCAGAGACTTTGATATCAAACTGTTGTTCACAAATCATCTTTTCGTCTCTCAATTGTTTCATCAGAGCTTCTTTGTCTTCCAATTGATTTCTCATTGATTCCATTTCACGTCTGGCGTCGTCTGTCTTCTGCTCAGCATTTCTAAGAAGTGATTCAGTCTTTTGGAGTTCAAGTTTGAGTTCATCCAAATTAGCTGAACGTTCACTAAGAGTTTGGATTTCACCCATTAGTTCCGAAGACTTTGTCTGAGAGTCTGAAAGTAATTTCTCCAAATTGTTTTTCTCTGTTTCACGACTTTCTTGAGCTCTATTCAACTCTTCGATGGTTTGATCTAATCTTGTCTGACATTCTTTGATTTCATTTTTAAGAGTTTCGTTCATTTTATTTGTTTCTTCGATTTGTTTTCTATTGTCCTCTAAAACCATTTGTTTATTATTGGATTCGGATTCACTTAAAAGTCTATTTAAATCATTTTTCTGGAGCTCCAGTGCCTCATATTTTTGTTTCCACTCTTCCTCTAAATTTGATAATTTTTTCTCCGTTTCCTCTCGAATCAGATGAATTGCAGCTGATTTTCCTCTCGAAAGTTCTTGAATTAGATTTTGTTTGTCTTCTTCTGTTGTTTTTTCGATTCCAATAATTTTGTCTTCGAGTTCACTGATTTTATCACTTTTTGCTTTGAGGTCGGACTCAATACTATGAAACTCATGTTTTTTGCGTTCACTTTGATCTTGAAGTTCTCTAATGATTATATTTCTGGCCTCAAGTTCTTCGTGTAATTTTTGTTTTGCTTCAGCGAAGGAAAGACTACTCTCTTCTCTTTGTTTTCTAAGTTTTTCTAATTCTTCACTAATTTTGTGGTATTTTTCTCTATAAGCGATGAGTTCTTCGTTTTCTTTATTCAAAATAATTAGTTTTTCTTTATTTGTTTTCAACGATTCTTTACATCGCGTCAGAAGTGTTTCGAGTCGCTCCACCTTTTCAGACAATTCCTTCTTCTCATTGTTCTGTTCATCATTTGTATGCAAATCTAACAAATCAGTTGTCTCTCCATTTGTCTGATTAGTGTTGAAAAATGTGATTTTTGTTTCCAAAACTTTAATCTTTTCATCTTTTTCTTCGATAACAACTCTTAGGTTTTCCTCTAAATGTCGTTTTGCTTGTTGTTCGAGACCACACTGTTCCTTAAGTTCATTGATTCGTCTCAAAGCCTTGTCCTGAGTCTCTGTTAAAACTTTTCTCATTTTTTCTCTCTCTTCAGTCAGTCTTCGGTATTCATTGACGACAAGCGCCCACTTCTCTCTGTATTTCTTTCCCCTTTCCTTCAATTTGATGCATAACTCGAGTAACTGTTCTTTGGTTACGCTCTCTATTGAATAATTTCTGGAATGGGTTTCACTTTCGTATTCACTTTCAATGTCTGATTGCGGCACAAAGTTGTTGGTCGGACTCGTTATGGGTGTCATTGAAAAATAAGACTCATTTTCAAGAAGCGAAGAACTGTTCGACTGATTGGACGCCATATTCGTTGAGTTATTAGTGGGTGAGTCGTCGTCTAATTCAACTAAAGAAAACTGATCTAAAGTCGAATCATTCGACTTTTCACTTGATTTCGGGTGGTTTTCGACATTCATATCCATCAAATCATTTGTGTTATCACTAGAGATGGCGCCCAATGGCTCTGATTTGTCATTACTTTCTGAATCATCTTTGGATGAATTGGAGGTATTGTTGACCTGCAATAGAGACAAACTCTGAGCACATCACAAGAGTATCACAACTTTGTTCTCTCTTAAACTCAATTGAAATTCTGTTAAAACCTTTTATTTGAATGAAAATCAAAAGAAATAATAAAACAAAACAAAACTTATAATAAAATTACTTTTCTTTGAAAAAGAATAAAATAATTGAAAGATATTTGAATATTAGGTTAATATTGAAGATTATTATTATTGAAGAACTGAGAAACAAGAATAAGTGAATAACAACAAGAGTTAACTTAAGCTAAATTAAAAACAAGTTAACAATTATAAGGTTCAACAAAATGGTATAACAGCTGCTCTTAAATTACTGTAAAAGCTTTTAGTTTTGGCTTAAGTGACAAAATGAGACAATTGTTTGGGCAATAAATCAAAAGAGAGAGCAAAAGGCGGATAAAAATAAGTAATACAAGAAACAGAAGATTCAATTGATCTCTATTTTAGTTGAGTTGACATCAAATGTTTGCCAAAATATTTACTCAAATGTTTTCTAACTCTTAGACTAACTCTAACTTTACGTAACAAAAGTTATTGACTTTTGAGTCAATTAATAGAAATAAGATCTAAGAAAAAGATTTAACACTTTTTAGTCTTCACTAAAACTTTGTATTCATTGCATCAAAACTATCCTCAAATTCTAAAGTCTTTAAATTGAGTGAAGACTAAGAAATCAAATGAAATATTGTATTTAATTTACCAATTGGTCGATGAATTGTGTGGCCTGACTGTTCATCCCTTGGATTCGAGTGCGGGCTGACTCAAACTCTGTGGTAACCGTTGATACCTTTTCTTTCAATTTTTTAAACATTTTTAACTCAAATATTATTTAAATAGTAATTAATTTAATCAATAAATTAGACAAATATTATAACTTAAATTTGAAATCATTTTAACACATATTATATAATCACAACTTTTATAACTAAATATATGATTGAGTTATGAGTTAATCGTTTGAAAAAACAATTCAATAATTATAATAAGATTTGTATTTAATCGTAGTTTAATTGTAGACTAATTGATGGTTAAATGCCATAATAATCACCAGAATGTAGTCCACTCTCTCATTGACTGATTCACTCTTAAAGACAGAATCACTTAATCGTCACAAATATGTCTGATGTGATCATCAAATCAAAACAAATATACATAAAGTTCGTCCAAATATTATATCAATTAAAAACAAATTTATTTAATTTTTATCAAATTTATAATTATTTATAATTAATTATAACTAATTTTATAATTTTCACTAAATATTTATCAAGGCAATATTAGTTTTTGTAACAAAAAAGGTGCGTTGGAGTGAAATGAGTTAAAAAGTGAGTCTGGTTTTTGTCAATTATGAGACATAAGTTATTTTGTGAGTTTACCATAAATATTGTGTCAATTATTCAAAGTATAGACTTTAGCTCTGAATCTAAGGAAATGTTTTGTCACTTAATTGTTGTTTAAATAAATAAATGATAAAATCAATGGTGATTTCACTCGAATAATTGGTTCTGATGTCTAAAAATTTAAAAGAAAAGGGATCGCCCACCACAAGAGAGTCTGAGTCGAGTCGCTCTCGAGTGCAAAGCATCAATGGTCAGTCCACACAATTCATCGATCATTTGGTAAACTATTTTCTTAGAATTTGTGATAATATTGTGGATATCATTAAATGTCATTATTTAATATCATGTTTGACACTAATGTCTCCAAAATTCAGAACCATTTGCATCGATTAGACGACAAGTTTTGCAAAGCAATGGTAAACAATGCACAGTTGGACAATGAGAAACAGGCCCTCACCTATCAAATTGAACTATACAAGGATGACATCGAAGAATTAGAAGAAAATTTGATTCGCCTCCAGAAAGACTATAAAGACAAGTGCAGGGTATTTATCATTTCATTTGATTTAACATTAATTTCATGTGATTTACATTTGACTTCTTCTTTGACTTAAACAATGAAACCATAGTTTATAACAAAAATATAAAAATGAATGCATTTATAGATATTATTATAGAATAATATTAACTCTTTAGTCAACCCTTTGCTGTTTGAGAAGGGATTACGAGTTACTCAATCACACAGTTATTCAAAACAGTGTTTTAGTGCTTTAATATTGGATTTGTTTAAAGAGATGAGTAATACTTGAAATGTTTTAATTGATTTATATTTGAATTATTTGTCAGAATTTCGATCAATTGAATCGAGACTTAAAGAAATTACAAAAGGATTCCGATTATTATAGAGAATGTCTTAAACGAAGAGATTATCTCATTGAGGTTTGTACTCATTTGCCTCTAACACTATATTTTGATTAATTAAATGTATTAACTAATTAGGAGGCGGGTCTTGTGCTCATAGACTCCGAAGAGTTTAATCTTAACTCTCATTCGGAGTGCAATCATATGAATGGAATAAATGGTGTCATCAGTGATAAGAGAAGTGAATCTTTCGGCGATGAGAGTGGCTCTGAGTCAAGCATTAGTGTGAGCGCCACAGCCATAGCTAAAGCGGCCACAAATGCTTCTTTGATATCTCAAGAGGCCTCACAACTGTTAGCCGGTGTCGAAGGACTCACATTAGAGGCCAAAATCAAAACATTATTAAACGAAAGAAAATTATTTATGAATGATATCAACCAAATGAAGACAGAACTCGAAGAAGAGAGACAGCGGTCCACCAAATTAGAAGAATTAACTCTAATGGAGGGCTCAAACTCATCCCTCAACTCCGATACTAAACTTGACGTTCAAAGTGAGTTCAAAACTGACTTTTTATCCTTCGATTCATTTACTAATTATTTATTGGTATTCATAGGAGAGGCCAACCGTTTGGTCAGTGATTATAAGTTCAAACTGAAGAAATGTGAACAAGAAATAACTGTTCTCAATGGAAATGTTGCCCGACTTGAGACACAACTTTCCAGATATCGATCAGCCGCTGATGAATCGGAACGTTTAGAGGATGAACTGAAAACTGACAAAAGGAAACTCCAACGAGAGGTATGTCTTTCATTGATTTATTTAATTAATTAAAGATTTTGATGAATGTATTAATGTTTTAATAGTTGAGGGAAGCGGTGGCCAAAGTGGAAGAGTTAGAGACATCGAACGCTCACTTACAGAAACGTATCGATAAACTGAAGTCAAACCGCAATATAATTATTCCTAACAAATGATATCCGAATGAATTCAGAATAGTTTTGTGCGTAAAATGACTGACTTTTGTGTTAAATGTTTATAATATGTGTCAACTGAAGTACCGGTGGTTTGAATGAAATTTAACCGAATAATAACCGAAAGTATATATTAACCAAAATAAGTGCCAATCAATGCATTCAAACAAATTAGAGCTTTGAGTACATATTCAGGACATTCACTACTGAACTCATTCAACGGTTTTCAGGTCTGAATTCGGATTAATTTGTAATGTTTTATAACTCGGATCGCACTCTACTTTTCTGATATTATTTAAGATAAAAACTAAACTTTTATTTATTGTTTTTAACTGTATTTTACTTCAAAAGAGTTATTTAATTGTAAATCACATTAAATCCACATTTAATTAGTAATAAAACTGTTTTCTATAGAAAATAGTAATTTATTAATGATTTTCATAACAATTCATTCCAATAAACTTCACATTTAATACAATTTAAATCATTTTAATTCACTTTATTCCAGTCCTTTCTCTGACATTCGTTTAGTCTTTTTCTCAAAATATTCTAACATTTTAATGATTTCTTCATTTTGTGTCACATTTTTGTCTTTAATTATCGAAATCTCAATAACACTCAAATCTGATGCAAAGTTTGTCATCAATTCCTGAAAACAATGATATTTTGTGACCAATTCTTTGAAAAGATCAAACATTTGTGTCATTTTCAGATATAAATTCTTCTTATCTTCGGTTTCTATTGTTTTGAAGAATTTGAAGATATATTGACATTGATTTAAAAATATTGTTTCGCCTCTCGTTTTGACGATTAAAATAATGTCACAAATGGTTTGCTTTTCGCTCATATTATCTGAAATTATTTCGATTTTCTGTTTAAGTGTTTTTTCAATCGTTTGATACTTTGTTTCAAAGTTTGGTTTATTTGGAAATATTTTTATCAATTCATTGATGTCTTCGTATAAATGTTTGACAATTTTGTGACTCAAATCTTGTGTAATATCTTTCTGTAAGCCTTCAATTTCGTTGGAGACACTCATTATATGCTCACAAATCTTAAATATTTTTGTGGTTCTCTTATCTGAAGAGTTATATTCATCCAATTTCTTGTCCACTGACTGGTAGTCTTTGATAAGTTTGTGAATTAGAGGCGCTTTTATGTCAGTCAGAAGTTCTATTAAATCAGTTTTAAAGTGAATTTTTTGCATTACATCCAAAGTATTCCAACAAATGAGTGCCAGAAATAAAACTTTTTCTTTGTCTTTGTTTTCATCAAAAGTTGAAGAATATTCCAAACAATAAGACTTTAATGAATCACAAAATCTGAAACAAATTTCACATAATTGTCTCAAAACTGAGCGACAATTTTCATAATTCCAATAATGTTTGGCCGCAATCGCTAACGAGAAGTAAACCAATTGTGATAATGCATTGAAAAAGAATTTTGTGGCCATTCTTCTGGACTTAAGAGCATTTATTTTTTGTTCTCTTAAGATAGCTTTTACGAAATTGGGGACCATTTCATCTGCCATTCTGTACAAACTTTCGATCCTTTCCTCGATCCAGTGGTCGAATATTTCTTTACCAAAGTCTTTCCAAAATCCGTTATCCGTTTCTTCTGGTCTTAAAAACTGTGAATATCTCAGATCAGTTAATTTGATTTCAATCGGTTTTAACTTCTTCGACTCTTCAGTTCTGATTTGTTTGAGAAACTTTTCTAATGGTTTAATGTCTTCTTCTGGAATTTCTTTAGCTTCTGTAATGTAAGTGAGAGTATCAGTATAATTGTGATCACTCGAAGAAGTCACTCGACTATTCATTTGGAAGAATTCATTGAATTCTGTTATGAAAAGGAAATAATTGAGTATTTTGTGACTGAGATCACTATCTTTTTTATTTATTTTCCAATTTTCTATCAATTCTTTTGCTTTAAATTTCAGGTCATTGACTGAAGTTATTATTTGTGATGTCTTTGAATCTATAATTGACTGTAATTTATACCAATATTTCCTTAGTTTTTCCGAAGCGTAAGTTAAGAATGTGATGATTTGCGGCCATTTTTCGGTTTCTTGAATATTTTTTCCAATCCAATCAGCAATACTTTCGCCAATCAACTTATTTATGGTTGTCTTTAGATTAAGGTCGCGATATTTTCTGTGATACTTTCGCAGAGCTTTCAAACAAAAAAACAAAAGTTGGACCGATTCTGATCTTTCAAACATTTCTGCCATTAATAAACTGATATTACTTTCGATATACCGACACAATTGACGAACAAATTCCATCTCAATTTGGTTGAGAGTTTGTACATAAGCTTTTGAGAGCCACGCCATATAACTTTTTCTAGTTATCGCCTCATTTGCTAAAAGTTTTGCCAAAATTGTTGAAAAAATTTTGTTTTGTGAGGAATAATGTTCTATTAGTTTCAACAAAACACTTCTTCGGATAATACTGTCCTCATAGAGGGTTAAGTTACACTGAATCCGGTGCTGATTGTGAAGAGAAACAGCGGGCATATAGAAAAAGGTTGAGTGAGTTAACTCTTCTTTAACTTTTAATCCTTGAAAAAGCTTTTGATTCTTCTCTGATTTCAATTCATTCAAATGCCATTTAAAAGACAACGTATAGAGTAAAATGTGGTGATTAATGAACATTTGATGCTCTCCTTTCACACTCTTTCGCCCCCAAATTAGTCTCATAGTAAGAGAACCGACGGAGTCATTAGAAAGGGCTAATCTTTGCGATGTAGCCGTCGATGGAATACAATACGTGAAGAAATTTTCATTTGAAGATCTTTTACCAATTTTTAGATAAACAGAACCCAAGTATTGATCAGTTTTTGAACAAATTTTTGTAAGCCTTTCATAACAGGTGAAGAAATTTCTACTCCAGAGTTCGATACAAATTTCCTGTCTATAAGTCTTTTCTAGAGATTTGTCGGGAGAAACAGAATCAGGAATTTCGATATCGAGTCTTGTATTCCATTTAGGGTTTGCCGTATTCTTCAATGGATCTGATACAAAGGGCTTCGATGTTGAAAGTAAACGATCATCTCTGCAGTAAGTCTTAAGATATACTTTGAAAAAAGGGTTGCACTCATTAATCTTTTTATCTTTGAGATTATGGGCTGACTCTATGAAGACGTGAAGAACTTTAGCACCCAATTGTGTTAAACCATCTGTGGATTGGCTTTCGATTGAATTTTCTGCTAAATTCAATAACTCTTTGATATATTTTTGTGTAAACTTTTTATTCACATTAAAGGGTGGATCAGAATATTTGATTCCTACTGAGTTACTATTGAGTGCCAAAAGGCGTCTCACGAATGGCTGACAACTTTCGTGATTTTCATCGAATGAAAAGCTTTTACTAATCCAATCGATGACCAATTTATAGTCAATCGATTCATCAAAAGAACTGATTTCAATCATTTGTGACATTTTTTTCCGATAATTTGTTGAATAGTTTTGACTTAAAATTAAAATATGATTAATATTCGCGAGAATCAGATGTGATATTAATTTCTCAATTTTAATCAATTTATTTATTTTTTAATTAATTTTAAAGAAAATCTTTTATTAGAAAAACAATAAAAAATAAATTTAATTGAGTTTTGCTTTCATTTTTCAATCAAAAGATTTTCGTCTAAATTTTGGTCACAATTATGAAGAAAATGGTTGATCTGAAACAAGTTAAACAAATAAGAAAAAAATGCTCTCATTTTAGACTAAATGACCAAATATTTGGTCAGAATATTACTCACGAGATCTGAATTATCTATAAAAATGTGTTGTTTTTTCCAAATGAGTTTTCGTAACCTTTTTATTCCTAAATAATATATAAATTGATTAATAATTGGAAACAAATTAATGTCTGAATTAAACCTTTGAGTCTATTTTCTGCAAAATGTTGTTCCCATTCATCCAATAATATATTTTGATAAACACATCGATCGAAATATTTTAAGTAATTCCGAGTTTTAATTGAAGGAAATATTCTTTTAAAACTTCCGATTCTTGAAAACTCGTCCTCCGATTCAACCAATAGTCTGATGTCGTCATCAGTTAAATGATTCAGAAGTTCGTGAGTTTCAGAGAAAGAGTTGTCAACAAAAGAAGACTCGAATTTTTGGTGCTATTTATCAAACAATTTATAAATTAATTTGTTTTTAATAATTTGATTATCAATTACTTTGAGCTCTTCCTCATCGGATAGAGTAGAAGAATAATAGTGACGATTGAAACAAATAAAGTCACCGAAAGACTCAAATTTGTTGAAATTCGGAGGAATTTGATGTCCGATAATATTAAGCATATCTTTGATTAACTGACTTTTGACGGCGCAGTCGACCGTAGAATCTGAGCGAAGACTCGGAGATATATTGACTTCGAGAAGCCATGGTTTGTAATTGCTGTCAAGCATTATATCAAACCCCAAGAGTTCGAAACAAGAGTACAGACTCTTTACATTGTTTTCAACTAATTTAGAGACATGAGGTTCACAACTAATAATTGTCTTAATTATCATATCTTCAATGGAATTGCATATCAGGTCTACGTTAACCTCTTTGGAAGAGTGACTTAAATATCTCCACAATGTCTTAAGTGTCCACTTATTACCGGTTTGTCCGTTGATATCATTATTGAGAACATAATTCAAATGATTCTTATTTACGCTATAATTAGTTAAATGAATGAATTGATTGTCGATCTCTTGAATATCATTCGAGTATTTATGTGACGCAAAACGGACTAAACCGTCATCGAAGAGGTAGATTCGGAGCGGAACTATTGATGTAATTAAGACATAAACTCGAAGATCAAATTTAGTTTCATTATAAAGAAGACACGGATTTGTTAAATACTTCTGAACGACAAGACTTGGTTTAACGTAATGTTTGAATTTAGTTCTACAAGTCTTCGGTATTTCACTCAATTTCCTAATTATTTTGATTCCCTGACCCCTCGCAGAGGCGGGAGGTTTCACAATAAATAGGGTTTCTTCGTCCCCACAATTGGACCAATACTTTCTCAATAGACCGATATCTTGTGGCAAAACAAAAGTTGTCGGATGAAAGTCACCGAACACTTCGAACCCGTGTTTGGCTGTCATTGACCACAGATTTTGCCATAATTTGTCTTTTCTTCCGAAATGAAAACTTCCGGGAAAGTGATTCACTTTCTGATAGTCTTTAATAGTCTTAAAGTCATTACATTTCATGTGTTTACACCAAATGGCGCTCCACTTCTTGTGAATCTTTTTATTCTTATCTTTTGAGACAATAATTAATCGTTTATTAAAAGTATAAAACTTTTGGTCAAACCTTTAACTAAACTAAATCCTGATTTTAAGACAATCGACTTCATAGTATTGGCAGTAATTGAGGATAACTTCCATTTGAGATAAGGCTTTAGTTTGTTTGGCACTGAAGATACTGAAGAATACAAGACATAAATAATGAAGAGATTTGAATAAATAAAATAATAAAATACTGGACTCGTCTTCCAAAGCAAAGTAAATGGTCGGCCAAACCATTGGAAAAAGTGATGGCTGTAAAACCAATGGCTGTCCACTTGAGTCCATTAGACGTGGAAATGAGTTATTGAGTTCTTTGTGGAAAATATTGAGCGAAAAATTGATTACATTTTTAATTAAATTTTCATAATTTTCATCAAATAATATATCATTGGATTCATCACTCGATTCAATTAATTCAATCAAATCGCTGTTCATTTCAATAAGTTTTCACAAAATCTATAAAATAATGAATTAATTGATATTAAAAATAATAATTAATTAATTTTATTTCGAAATTAAATTAAACAAAAAATTATTAAAAACAAAAACATTTGAATAAAATCCTAACAAAAGAGAAAAATACAAAACTAATGAAACAGCGCTTCAGTCGATGCAGTGATTCACTCAATACTCAACCAAATTGAGTCTTTCAATAGACTCAGTCACGAGTTATACAGTCTGTGCACACAATTTTCATAGAGAATCTCAGATTTTCATTCAATATTAATTAATATATACAGTAGTAAAGTATATGTAGTAAAGTAATGTACAGTCATATCATTTTTAATCCAGGATATTCATGTATACACTAAAAATTCAATATGAGCTAGTTCAAAAGATTTTCTTAACTTATCTAATTGTATAAATTGAGTTTTACCATACATATATTCTTTTCACTAAATTTACAAGAATTAAGATTTACTCAAACTTTCCAAACTCCAGAATATAGAATTATCTTTGAATAATGGAATATAATTTGTGATATTTCAAGCCGGCATCTTTGGATACATCTTGTATAATCTATTTTTGAATTATTTAAGTTGTTACTGTTCAAAATTTTTATCTTAAATAGGAATTCCTTAAAAATTGATTAATTATTTTGATCATATATTTCCAAAAAAGCAATATAAATTAGACCTGAAACTACCAAACATACCATTAAATTATTTATATTAAATTAAAATCCATCAATTCCCAACTTGTATTTTTTCAGATTTTAAGTAGAAAATATATTTATCAAATTAGGCTTTTAAAAATCTATTAATAATTTATTCCCAAATGTATACAAATTCTTGAAAATAATAAAATATGTTTTTTAAAATAATTTTATTGTTTTCTCGTTTTAAAAGAAAATAATTTTTGGGCAAAATTTTGGGTAAAAAATTGAAAATTCAAAAATTGAAATAATTTTTTTAAAGAATTTATTTAAAATCATTTGAATCGCCGAAGAAACCAAAATGTGGAAGAAATTGAAACAAAAAGCAGAGGAAGTGCTCAAGATATTCAAGAATATTTGCAAAGGAAATGAAAGGTTTGACCCTCAATCTCTGCAAACATTAGAAAATGCTTTAAACAAAGGAACCGAATCTGATATAGAAATGCAAATCAATGGCAAAAGGGTTTCCAAAAGTCTAATGCAATCAATTTCTGAGATTATTAGCGAACAAAAACTCTTAAAGATATGTCGACAAACAGAAGTCCTTCCACTGGAAGACATTTTTCCAAAAGGGTATGTTTTCTTTAAAATCATAAATATTTTAATTAAATGTTTTCTCTTTAAACAGAATTCATAATCAATTGGAGATTTTGTGGTCCGGATGTTATAGTGAAGTACTCAGACTTGAGAATATCAATGGAGAGGATATTGTTTTGAAGATCGCACTGATTAACCGTTTAAATAAGGACGGGTTAGTCATTCAAACGGCATCGGCTATTGTTCCCGATCTAATTAATGCAAAGCGTTTGAGTGATTTGAGGGAAAGCGCCTCATTTGATAGCGAAGACAATTATTGTGAAAATTTCGCAAAAATCAAGAGCTTTCTCTTCTTTTGGAGCAATAAATTAGTGTTCAACAGATCAGAGTTCAGAGGAAAGAGAGGTCCAAAAGGAAGACACGAATATATAATTTCACAGCAAATATATGGCGGAAAACAATTGGATTCAGAAAATTGTTTGTCTCCGACCGAAGCATTGAGTTTAGTGAAGCAAATGATCGCTTCATTAGCTGTAGCTGAAGAGGCTCTACAGTTCGAGCACAGGGATCTTCATCTCTCTAATCTTCTAATCAATAAAACTGATGAGAAGTACTTCAAATATTCTATCAATGGAAACATATTTCACATTAAGACTAATGGTATTCAATTAGTGATAATAGACACTACTTTTTCAAGAACTGAGATGAAAGTTACGTCTATTGACGGCAAAGAAGTGGTCAAATACTTTTACAATGACTTATCGACACTCAATCTAAATGATTATCCAAATTCAGAGCTAAAAAAAGTGTATTTAAATCAACAGCGAATCACAGCCAACAAATGGAAAGAGTTTTATCCGAAGACAAACATAATTTGGTTAAAGTATTGCATTAATAAAATCTATCAAAAGGTTGAGAAATGGTCTCAAAATCACTCCATATCTTCTGGTTCTAATTATTGCCACAATTTGTCTGAACTCAAACAAATCAAAAGCAGAGCCTCTGATTCAAATTCAGCCAAAGAGTTTGCTTATGTCTCTAAAATTATCTCAAATAATAAAAAGTAAGTTATCTTTAAAACAGATTCTAATAATGTATTAGATTTAGAAGAAAACCAACTTTTATTAACTAATTAGACTCTAATTGTCCTCTAATTATTAGAGGACAAAATGGACCATTTGAGCCAATTTGAGCCAATTTTCATCGTTTTGTCTTACTTTTCTCTTTAAATCTTGAGGGGGGGTTCACCAAGTTTTGATCGTAGGGGGGATTTTCAGATATTGGGAAAGTTTTGTTATTTATTCGTTAATTTAGTTTTTGTTACAAAACTTCTAAAAAAAGTGATAATTCTTACAATTGTTACTCCAATGTCACTATGAGTCCTACACAGAAAAAGAAAGGTAGTTCCCCCTGTCTTTTTAGTAGACTTTAAAAGACTATTTGGTCCTTAAACCTCAAACATATGATTATTCCTATGAGTCTATAGCATTAGAGTTTTTCCAAGTGTCTTTTTTTGGTCTTTTTCTTGAAATTTGTCACCAACTTAGTCTTTCCATTTGCGTTCTATTCAATAGTTGTGTGTATAGCCAACAAAATCCCGGTTCGTTACGTTATGAGTCCTATCCATTGAATAGCATTGCCTTAAAATTACGTCATCTCAATGCTATTGAATGTGAGTACTACTGACCATGAAAATGATAATGGTTCATTAATATCTTTCTAATAATATGATTTTAAAAAACATTCCAATATAAGCAATGGTGAGTACCACTCATAGGGACAGTATTACTGTCCAGTAAAGTTATTCTGTTAAACAGATTCTGTTTGATTGGCTATTCTTTGTCGTAATTTATGATAAAATTGATCCAAAAATAAACAAAACCTTAACTTTTATTTACTAAAAGATCATATTATTTTGGAGACAAATACCACTGTTTGTGGTCTAATTGTGGTTAAATAGTGGTCTAATTATCTGTGAAATGTCTATGTTTCGTATGTGCGCCACAAAACTCCTTAATGGAGTTAAGGCGCAAAACGGCAGTCATGTGCTGAGAGTGCAGTCCTTATTGCGGACACAATCGGCGTCACTAATTGGTCTCGAAAGGAAAGACCCGGAAATTGACAGGAATAAGCCAAAGCCCTGGCCCTATAAGACCAAAAAGCATTACAAATATTTTCACTACTTCTTTGATTTGGATCCAACGGCCGAACGATTCGATATGAACAGCAAAGTGATTGTCGTTGACGGCAATAAAGGCTCGGGAAAGGAAGAAGTGGCCAAAGCTTTGGCCAAAGAGTTCGGAATGTTATATCTTCCCGAAACTGATTTAAATGAACTCTATATTAATCGAAACGGATTTGATTACCGAACTCTCAATAAATATATCGATCCATTGGTTCAGGCAATCGATGAAAAGGATTTTTATGAGAACCCACACCACAGAGGCGTCCAATGGATGAAAATGTTTTTCTTTCACCAGAGGTTTGAACAGTATATCGACGCTTTAGCCCATCTCTACAATACTGGTCAGGGAGTGGTCTTAGAGAGGAGTCCTTACAGTGATTTTGTCTTTACTGAAGCCATGTTTAAAAACGGATACTATAAGGACGACGGTATTCACCATAAGTTTCTTAATTATCTTTTAATTACATTTTTATTATTTTCATTAATGAATAGCTCGAGACTATTACTACAGGGCTCGACATAATAGCATTTATGAGTTACAGAGACCTCATTTGGTCATCTATTTGGACGTTCCCGCAGAGGAGTGTCTCAATAGAATCAAAAAGAGGGGAATCGTATGTATTTATGTATTTATATATTTATATATAAATATTTATTTATTTAATTATATATATATTTCTCTAATATTTGTTTAATTGAATGAAAAGCCATTTGAAGTGAATTCTAAAGTTTTGACGAAACAATATCTTCAAGAAATCGAAGATCAATATAAGAATAAGTATTTACCGGAAGCCTCGCGAGCATCAGAAGTGCTTATCTATGACTGGTCTCAATACGGAGACATCCAGGATATGGTCGATGACATCGAAAAAGTCAATTTGGATGAATGGGACCCACATTTAGAAAAATTCGAAGATTGGAACCTCTGGGAGGAAGACCTTTGGGTATACAGAAGGGATCTCTACACTAATAAAAAGATGGAACTCTGTAAGAATATATCCATTACTCCTATCTATGATGTGGACAGCCTTAATGTGGATCCAGAAATTGGTTTACACAGAGACACAATATATGATAATATGGTATCAATTATAACAATATTTCATTGTTTTTATAATTGGATTATATCTTCAATTAATAGGTCCCTAACTATGAGATCCTTCCGAGTTATGATCCCTCGAATACATCACTATTGACGCGACTCTTTCGGTGGAAACTTCCCTACAGAGAGGAAACTGAGTTCTCTCTCAGACATCCATTTTATTAGTTGTTTTCGATTCTTATAACAAATAATTATAAGATTTGAGTAATTTATGTAAAAATTGATTAGAATTTGAGTTAAATTAACTGAAATTATCTGAAATGAACTCAAATATCAATTTATTTAAATTTTAAGTTCAAAATCTGTTAATAAAGAAATATTTAAATGATTTTTTGTGTTTATTATACAAATGAAATGTTTTATAATCACATCTTAAATGAGTTCCAATTGTTTGAATCAATTCTCAACAAAATTCTGATATTATCTGAAAATAACTCAAACTTTTGTTTTGGAAATCCTTTCGACAAAAGCTTTAATATCTTTAATGATTTGGCGATTCATTGGTTCTTCACTTAAAGTATTATCTGTTTTTAAATTTCCATTGATTTGAGTCTTGAAATCTTGGATAAGAAGGTCTTTCTTTGAGTTGTGGTCACATTTAACGTTAAACCAATAATCACAGGATTGGATCCGAACATTGAATAGCGTTCCGTTCGGACAAATGAACTTTTGGTGATAATCATGTTCTTCGCAGTGATGGTACATCTGTTTAACAAAACGCTAAATCATTTTACAAAAGTTATTATTTGTGGACATACCTGACAACCAAATTGTGTGTCGGCATAAAAACCGGGTCCACTACAAGTAAAGTTACTCAATACTGATGGGCTATAAATCGGATAATCGATGCCTGGCTTTCCCCTCAACTCATTTTTCATATCGTTTTTAGTAATTTTTGAAATTGTTTTGACTTCTATTCGGTTGAAATTGAATTCGTTTTTGTCATTCAAATCACTTTCAAGTGTTTTGTCTTCAAACGAATCTTCAATCGAATAAATTACTGAAGATTTTGTATAATTTGAGTGAATTTTTTGAACTATTATTTCATTTTTAGATTTATTCTCAATAATAGGCTTTTTATTCAGAGTTGGAAACAATTGACTCGAGTTATTAGTTAATTTCATTGACCAATCTTTTAATAATTCAAATTTTCCATTATTTTTTGGCCACTTTTTCGTCACATTTCTAAAATAGTTTGATATCTTTAGAGGAGAAGCTTTAACTTCATGTTTCCCCAAATCGATTAAATATTTTCTTCTTATATAAGAAGGTATGAGTACTTTAGGAGCGCTGGTTGTGCTCGTTGTCAGATATGGAGCAGATAATCGACTCGATAAATGTTGCGATAAAATAGTTTGTACTGTCGGTGAAACGGTTCGCTGTAGTGATGTATCAATTTGTCGATTATTTTTTATTAAATTTCTTTCTTTTGGGTTTTCTATAACTTTATCCAAAGGCTTCCATTTATTGTTACCATTTGTTCCAAAGATTGATTTAATGGAATCACTTTTAATGAATCTTTGGTTCTTATAATCTGAAGAGAAATCCTCAAAATAACGAACTGGTAATTGAATGACTGCCTCTTTATCTATCGATTCATTAAGTTTTGGATTTGATATAATATTTTTATCAATAATTAGAGGACTTTCTATTAAACCGTTTGAGTCAAGAGTATTCAAAATGTGATCTTCTATTTGTTCACTCGAATCGAATTCATTGATATCATCTTCGAAAGCATTTGAGTCCATTTCATTTGAATGCTTTTGAGGGAATACATTCTCTTCAGTTAAAGGAAAGCTCTGAGGAATTTCATAATCGGGGAGAAGCGTGTAATATAACGGATGTTGAAAAGGAAAACCTTTGTCTTGGTTATTGTTATCATATATATTTATACCTGGATTATAACCTGTAAATTTATTATCTTTAGTGGTCATAGTATGCATTATATTTGAATTAAATGGTGTTTGATCTTTGAAATGATGTTTATTATAATTTTGATGATTCCATTCAAATTGGATGTTCATTGCGGGCAATAGATTGCATAAAAACGAACGACTGAATCGATTGATTGGTAGTGAACCACTACATAATTCTTTTATCCGTGAGTTTGGAGGGTTTGACCACTAAAATCATTTAAATAAAAAAAATTTAAAAAATCATTATCTTTGAAAGATTTCTATAAATCCAATAGCTATTAAGCAAAAATAACTTATATTGGTTGATAATTATTTTAATTTTCAAACAAGATTCTCCCTAATTTTTATTTATTCGTAAGTATGGGTAGGATAGGGATCGAGCAGAGAGAAAGACATTAGAGAAGATAAAATATTTTAATATAGTTGTTATTAGACACAAAACTTGGTTATCGACGTAAAAACAATTTGATCCCTAAATAATTGAAATTTATCTAAAATATGGAGTAAATTGAAAATGAGATTATTATCTAAAACTGATTAATCTTCAAATTCTAATGAGGTGGATAATTTAATATCATGCCCACTAATGATTAAATCTCTTAAATTATAATGAATTATAGAGTTATTTATTAATTTTTAAATAAATGATTGTATACTTACAACATTTAATTGGGAGTCAACTGAATGAAAGACAATTCCTGTGAAAATGTATTTTTAATTAATGTTTGATAATTGTGTTGAACTCTAATTCTTATTAAAAAAAGTTTTTCTAATTTAGATTTTCTTTTTTATAATATAATATCGAAGAAATGATTCGTACAATTATTTGAATGAAACTTCAAATACATATTAAAAGTTATTTCTGGAAATTTACAAATTAACTTTATTAGTATTTGACCAAATCAGTTATCGGATCATTTTGAATCCTGGTATAGAAAATAGGGCTGAAATAATTTGATTTGTTTCACTCAAGTGCTTCCAGGTATAGAACAGCCTATTATACATTTGAGTGCAATACCTTTGAAATTGCATATTATATCAAATAAAATGACAAAAAAAACATATTTTCATAATTTATAATATAATTTAATAGCATTTCATCAAAAATAACCTCAATTTTAATTAAATTAAATTAAACAATTGGCTTTAAATCATCAAAACTTCACATAAAATAAGAATAAATGAACTATCACATTATCGCATTATCACATTATCAGAGGGATACTCAAGTTTACCAACTTTACATTTATTAATGAAATGATTTTATAAAATAACAGATTTAAAAAGATTTTAAAAATATCTCTAACTTATCGATAGGTTCTACATGAAAATAATATTAAAAGTTTCTGGCAATTTATTGGCAAAATAACAATTTGGAAAGGCTTTCTTTTGAAAGCCTACCCTTTGGCAATACCTTCATTATTATAAAAATGATATATTCTTATGATTAACTAATAGAGGTTATACTCTCACTATTAGGGGGTTATACACCAAATGGCTCTAATTTTTATGATTAGTTTTAGAACAGGTTTGAAATCTATCTAATATTAACATCTATTGATAAATATATAATCTTAGTAACTTGGTCATTATTATTATGTACATAGTTGAAAATAATTGAATGATTAATTAATTAATTAAATAAAATTCCACTGATTAGACTGAATAGTTTATTTCAAGGTTTGCCAGGAGGAGAGTTTCGCAAAATTCCTCATAAGATTTGGCAAAATATTAACTCTGAAAAAGTTAAATAACTAATTGACAATTGTTATTCTCTCAGACTATAGAGCAAGGGCATATTTTCGAAATTGACGTTTTATCACAGAATTCTTGTTGGTTTATACTACATATATTAATTCATGTATTAATAATAATAATAATAATCTATTTTTTCTATCAAATATCATGGTATATTAAAAACTGGAATTTTTAACTTATCATACAAAATGTATTAAAAAAATCACAGCAAAACTAAACGACGAAGAATTTATTTTGAAAATAGATCGTGTAAATATTGATGGATCACTTAAACTTAACGTAACTTAAAGAGATCTTGAAATTGGATTTCAGGTAAAAATAAATTAATTGAAAATAACTTCAAAATAATTAAATTATTACTCATTTTTGGAAAAACATAAAACAATCGATAATTTAACGTTAGATTAATGAGTGTTTAATAATGATTGAGTCTTCAATTTTTGCCATTTTGTTGCAATTTTTACTTAAACTCAAATATTTTTTACAAAAAAAATACAAAAATATTTTTAAATCAGAGAAAAATATTTGAATCCTTCAAAAGGATTTGATTTCATTCGAATGTTTGAGATATAATAAATTCAATTATTAATTTCGGTCATCAAATATCACTAAATACTGAATAAAGTCGTGAATATAAAGTAATAAATCACCGAATTATCTGATACTCCATTTATACCATTCTTCGTGTGATTATTAAAGATATTGAAAACATTTGAAGAGTTGAGACCCAATGAAAATACTTTTTAAAAGATAAATCATTTTATGATCCGCATTAAAACTGAATTAAATCAATATTTAAAAGTACCTCAAATCTAATCTATTTTATGATTAATCGTGAACTTGAAGAAGAGAAATATAATCTTTAAATTCGTGTTACAAACAATCAAATTATATTTCCTGTGATTTGAATGGTCTTTAAGTCTTAAAGATCTTCTTTTTAGATATAATTTGTTAAATTCTTGACTTTGAAATTCGTCCCAAATTGATATAAAATGCAAATAAAAATATGTCATCAAATATATACCTAATAAATCTAATTATATCTAATTTATAAAATGTATCAAACACTTTATAAGTGTTCAGGGCCTGTTTTTAGCCAACAGTCCTAAATTATTCAAGTAAATTATTTTTTAAATTCCTTATTTAAATTTAAAATTTTTTTTTTTAAAGATTTTGAATGGTAAATATACTAATTAGAATGTAAATGTTTATCGCTCACTCATATTTACTTGATACAAAGTGATCTCTCTCTCTCTCTCTCTCTCTCTCTCTATCTCTCTCTCTCTCTCTCTCTC
>JAQIXD010000626.1:0-23237 GCA_034699985.1 Minunthozetes semirufus | reverse complement strand
TAATATTTGTGTTCAAATTGTGATCAGTTTTTGAAATTTTCAATTTTACAAAAAGTTTTGTCAATTATTGAGTTTTTAATTAATTCTATGAAAATATAAATAATTCTTTGAAATTGGTTTTTAAGTATTATTTTGTTTGAATTGAAAAACAGTTTTGTTGGTAAGACTTGATTAATGAGTATACAAGAAATGGGGATTTATTTGTGAAAATATATGCTCTTATTTTTTCCAAAGACCAAACCTCCACCGACTTTGGGTGGGCTGAGCAGTTGCGGCATGCTCAAACCAGGGATACTGCCGTACCTGTGCAATAGTGGGTCGGAATGTCGGGTCATCATCTGTCATCGGGTAAATGAGTTGTGCCGCCGGTTCTGATATTTTCCATTTGTCGAACACTTTCTGAGTTAATCCCATTTTCTTTAAGTCTTTAATCAGTTCTAAATGTTTTCTTCGTCCGACCAATACTTCGGCGAAAACACAGCCCAATGAGTAGATGTCTGCCGGTTTGCTTTCAGAATAGTGTGGTCTTTGTCCAACTTTCGCTCGCGAATATGAATTCCAAAGTTCGGGAGCCATATAACCAGGAGTTCCCTTTCCGACCAATATCTTTGCCAAATTATCTGACTCATACTTCACAGACAGACCAAAGTCCCCCAATTTGTAAGTAATATCAGATCCATTTCGGACATACATAATGTTTTTTGATTTGATATCGAAATGACAAACATCCCTATCGTGAAGATATTGGAGACCATCGCAAATGTCATTCATCAAAACCAGGGTTTCCTTCTCAGTGAATGTTGTCTTGAATAAAACCCCCAACAAATCATAGAGATCTCCTTTGCATAACTCCATAAACATGAGAAGTCGAACATAAGGAAAGCCAGTCCTCTCGTCGTGAATGTGAAAGATGTGCTCACATTTGACAATATTCTTGTGGTCCACTGTTTTGTGAACTTCTGACTCTTGTATGAGCTTATTCACAGAGCCTTCTAAACTAACTTTTGGATGTTTAAACCCTTTTAGATTGACGACTTTGCATGCTAACTTTGTGGGTTCATACTCGGGTGGATACTCACGAGATCCTTCTTTTCTGATCAATTTGGTTGCTAATACCTTCCACACAGTACCATATGCACCCCTTCCTAACTCTTTCTTAAATATAAAGCCATATTTTAAACAAAATCTTTTCTCCTCACGAGTCAAAGGATCATTGGGTGGAATGTCCTGTTCATATTGTTCCCCGACATCATTCCATCCATCAAAATATGCCCTCCATTCAGCCGCCCCATGCAAAGGTGCCCCTTCATGTGTGCCATATGCAGGTCTGTCCTGTGACTCACCCAATGAAGATTCAGAAATATTATGGTATTCAATACCTCGAGGTCCTGGTTCTCCCGGATGTTCATTAAAAGGTTCGTATGTTCGGTATGCATAGATAGGCTGATCAGACTCTTGTCTTCTCTTTCTCTCATAATCTAAATACTCTTTGTGTGGAACTATTCTCGGAGGAGTCCTCGGAGGACTTGGGTCCGGACTATTATGTGATGGACTATCCTCTTGTTGTGACATATTTTCCTCTCATATCATATTAATGTTTAATTTTTGTTCAATTCTTTGAAATTTTATAATTTCTTAAAAGTTTTTTCAATTATTGAGTTTTTAATTAATTCTATGAAAATATAAATAATTCTTTGAAATTGGTTTTTAAGTATATTTTGTATTAAATTTTCAAATTAATTGTCCGAATAAATGTGAATATCTCTGCTTTTTCACCATTCAATTGATACCGAGTTATTTGAATTAAGAGATTGTCTTTGATTTATGTATTGATTGTATTCTAGGCAAAGAAATTGAGAAATAAATCAATAAATACTCAGTTTTTTGCTAAAAATTGTGATCTTTCTGTTCAATCATTTATCTGAAATGACTGAAACCAGGAATCCTGACGTACCTCTGCTATAGTGGGTCGGTTTGTCGCAATATCGTCTGTCATTTTGTAGATAAGTTGTGAGACCTGACTTCCAATTTTCCATTTGCCGAACAATTGTGGTGTTAAACCCTTTTCCTTGAAGTCTTTAATCAGTTGTCTGTGTCTTGTTCTTCCTGTCAGTACTTCTGCCAAAACACAGCCCAATGAGAATATGTCCGCCGGTTTGCTCAGAGATAAGCCTTTTGGTACCCGCATAAGCTCCGGTGCCATATACATCCTCGTTCCAGTTGCACCGAACACTTTTGCCGTTCCGGCCGACGTATATCTCTTAGAGACCCCAAAATCAGCCAATTTGTAACAAATAGGATCCGTTTCTTTTTCGCGGACATACATAATGTTATGTATTTTGATATCCAAATGACATATATTCTGGTCGTGAAGATATTGGAGGGCATCGCACACGTCGTTCATCATTTCCATAGCTTGTGTCTCATCAAACTTCTTCTCCTTAATGAGCAAACTCTTGAGGTCACCGTTGCATAACTCCATAAACATCAGGAGACGGGCAAAGGGAAAGCCGGTCCTCTCGTCGTGAATGTGAAAGATGTGCTCACATTTGACAATATTCTTGTGGTCGAGTGTATTGTGAAGGTCTGCCTCTTGGACCAGCTTTTTGATTGAGTTTTCTAAGCTATCATTTGGTTGTTTAAACTTTTTAAGGCTGAGCACTTTGCAGGCTAAATGCTTGGGATCCCATTCAGAAGTTCCTTTTACTTTGCTGATTCTCGTTGCTAGTGTCAGCCATACTGTACCAAATGCACCCCTTCCTAATTCTTTCTCAAATGAAAAGCCATATTTTCTACAAAAATCTTGTTCCTCTTGAGTCAATGGCTCATCCCTAGGAATATCCTGTTCATACTGTTCTCCAACATCATCCCATCCAACAAAATATCCCTGCCAATTGGACACTCCCTGCAAAGGCCGACCCTCTAGTGTGCCATATGCAGCTCTTCTTCTAACATCATCCTGAGCTCGGGGTAAGTTCTCTTCACTGGGATGTTGTCCAGTATATCCAGTCTGTGACTGACCCAATGAAGCTGTTGATGGATAGGGATATTCAATACCTCGAGGTCCAGGTTCTCCTGGCTCTCCATAAAATGGATTATAAGCTTCGTATGCAGAGATAGGCTGTTCTGCCTGTTCTCGTTTCTTCCTATCGTAATCGACGTACAATTTGTGCGGAACAACTCTTTCAGGACTCGGAACGTCAGTCTGTCTCGTTCGAGAGGCCATAATTTCTGAATCTGAAGTTTCAGTCGGAGAGGGCAGTGCTTTCTTTCTTGTATATACTCCTGATATTGCAGATGAACGTCCTCTCGGTATCGGTAGGGGTGAATCTGATGGAACACCACTAACAGGAGTGTGCACAGTTGGTCTGGGCCTGAATACATCACTACTGATAGCACTAGACCTCTGTCTTCTCATTGGAACAGGAGATGTACTTTCGGGCTGTTCAACGATGGCAAGAGGGGATGGACGGGAAATAGCGGATGACCGGCCTCTTGTGAATACATCACTACTTATAGCACTAGATCTCTGTCTCATCGGAAGGGGAGATAAACTTTTATCTTGTTCTTGAATTCCAGGACTGACCTGACTTGAAATGGCACCTGACCTGAGCCGAGGAAAAGCTTCGGTACTCATTGGAGTGGTTCTGTCTCTCATTCGAGGTCGAGATGGAGTCCGGCCTTCAATCTGAGTGGGAGACTCGTGTCGGGATTCCCCAAAATGAGTCCATTGAAATGGCATTCCAAAGGTATCCCTTCCCGCTCCACGAGATTGTTTTTCTTTTGGCGTTGATGTCAATGGTTGTGGAGTTCCAGAAATGGCAGATGATCTAGGTCTACCAATTGGCTCATCTACTAAGGCACGGGAACGGGGTCTGGCTATTGGTGATATGGGTTCATCTGTTATAAATTGTGGATCTTCTGTTGGTGTTTCAGTAGTTGGCCGTCCAAATGCAGTCCATCTTTGCCAGAGGCCTCTTAACCCACCCGGAGGTCTATCAGAAGGAGTTCTACTACTTCTTTGTTGTGACATATTTTCTTCTAATGTCTTATTTGTGGTCAAATTGTTTATTCAGTCTTTAAAACTAAATTTTTAACAATTGTTTGAAATTATTGTTAAAAATAAAATTTAAAACTCAAATAATGAGAAAAATTTTACCAAAAATAAGTTATCAGAAGAAAATTTGTCACAACAAGGAGATTGTCAAACATCCATTCAAATCACCAAAAGGTAGCCAAGAATTTATTGAATTTATTAAAGAAAATGATTCCATTTATTCTTTTTTATTGTGAAATAAAATGAACATGAAATCAATCAATTGATTGATTATAATTATATTTTCTATTAAACACTTAATTTTTGAAATGAAAAATATTGAAACAATAATTTGAGTCCTAATAAAACCCAAAGAAGAGAAGCGCTTAAAAAGAGGCCACAAATCCAATCAATTATCGCAGAATATCGATGTCTGATATGAGAACCAAATTCAGTTGTCTCTCCGGTCCGTTGTTTGCGTCTTTCGATCACATGTTTCGGTACTCTCTTCAGATCATAGGCCCAACCGATTGACGCCCAGAATTCAATCAGTGCTGTCATGAAATTGAAGTTAGAATTTGATCCCAATTCACTCGCAGAATAATCTTTATAAATTTTATTTGGAAACACAATAATAATTAGACAAACTTATGAAATTGATCATGTTCATATTCTACCAAATGGAAAGACATGGTGATAGTTATGGTAAGCGCCTCCCATTGTGGCGTAAATTAAAGAGTCGTTTTCAGTGGCAGTTATACTCTTGTCATAAGGTTTTGTACCCCAAATATGAGCCACAGAATTACCTAAATTATAAAGTTATATTGTCTTTAATAATTACCATGAGTTTTAATATAGAGGATTTACCACAAAACGAGACGTGAAGTGTATAAACGTATCGAAACATAAATAATCCAAAGAAACAATTACTGAAAGTTTCGCCGAATAAATATTGTGGTAAAAGAGTCGGTATTAATACGTTTATCAACAAATATAAGGCAAAGTAGTAATTGTATTGAAATCTGATTATGGGATCAACCAATAGGTCGGACACATTGCACTCTTTCATTCGTTTATCGCACTCTGGATGTGGTTTCATAAGAAGCCATCCGATGTGAGCGAAAAAGAAGCCCCGATTGATGTTCGCGCAGTCAGCATCAGTTCCTGTAAACTTGTGGTGTGTCCGATGCTCCTGTGCCCACGTTATTATGCTCTTTTGTCCGGTCAGTGTTTGCAAGATCATCAATGTTATCCTCAACGGTAATTTGGCCTTGAAGCTTCGGTGAGAAAAATACCTGTGCGCTCCAGCTAATGTGCCGATTGCGGATAGAATCGCTAGATCAAATCGGGTCATTATTGATCATCCCGATTATTTATCAAGTACACTTACAAAGAAGATAACCGAATAGGATTGTCTCGACCTTTCCGCTAACAATACCAAGATATCCGCCATAAAGAGCACCGAAATGAAGAAGAATCACTACAATAACTGCCGTCCAATCGATTTGTGATAAAAATTCAAACCATTCAGTGTTTTTTCGGCGAAACCTTTCCATTCCTAAAACAAATTGAAACTTCTTATTCTTGAAACTTAACTTGATCATTTAAAAAAACCAGAAAATTAACGCTAAAATTCTACTGAAATACAAATGTTTTGTTTTTTCAATAAAAATAAAATTACATAATATTTTGAAAGTTCTCTCGTTTTGGTCAACATTTGCGTCATTTTTGGAAAACTTAACCTTTTTTGATAAAATTCCGAAAAATAGTTATCTTTTCAATAAATCAATGAATAAAATACATATTTTAAACATTAGTTCTTCTTATTGAAGGACAGTTTATCTTAACTATCAATAGATAACTCTTACGTAACTCAAATCACTTCCAAATGATATAACAGTAGTCCTCGAATTATTTTGGCCATTATTGGTAAAATGAGCTTGATAAAAAGTATCAATAAAGAGAATGAGCAACAATTTTCTTTTATTCGTGACAAAGACAGAATACATAGAATACGCAATGTTGGGGTCAAACCAAACAATATCAATTACAATATCAAGATTAATTTATTCCATATAAGAGATCAAAATAATTTGAATAATTGCATTTATTATTTATTGAACATTAGATGCTCCTCATTATAACAATTATAGTAAATAAACCACCAATTAATTTAAATTGGACAAATGTGACAAATGAAATTGGTCATTTTAAATATACAATTAAATAGATTTAAGACATAAATATATAATACAATATTGAAGTGAAATATCAATTAATTTTCTTTTGGGTTTTCTTATAACTGTTTACATAAAACTCATAGAAAAGGTAGAAAAATATCGGACTTTGAGCCTGAGTGAAATACTTGAGCGAATTGGGGTAGGGCACACCAAGCACCTCGTTAATTAAGCCATAACACATGAAGATTATGAATTGTACTAGTTGCAATTGTGTCAAATACCGTTTCCACCAGAGGTAGGGTTGAATTTTGGGACCAAATGCCGACAAAGCGTAATACGAATACATCAATGTATGAACAAAACTATTGCACAGAATAAATAGCTTATTGGGCAGCATATTGAATCGGTACCACCCGGCCAACCATGCCAGCAAGACCATCAAGCTGTGGTGGTAGCAGTGAAGAAAAGTGATCTGACTTGTTTTCTTTCTCAGCGCAAAGAATATAGTGTCCATAAAATCAATAATTTTTGTCAGAAAATAAAAGTACGACAAAACCAAATCGTTGTAAATCTGAGGCGACATCTCTTTTTCGGACGGTATGGTTAGGTCCAGAAGACTGAGGCCAAAGTTCAGGGATTTGAGTGTATAGACGAAGTAGAAGCCATTGATGGCAACCAGCGATACATTATAGCACAGAATAGATGAACGCAAACTATACGGATTTCTTTTGCTCATAAAATAAGGTATTATTTTAAATACTAACAAAAGATAAGCACATATTGTGAAGACGATAGGATTCGGTCCACCGAACAGCGGAAACCGTTTAATTCGTGGATCTCCGAAATCCCTCCAGAAATCGGTACAATAATAAAGAATATTCGTTGAGTTAGACATTTTCAACGACACTCTCACTGAAGAAGAAGTGATTTGTGTTTTCACTATTCACTTAAATAATAGGAATACCTATACGGAGGAGCGCTGGCTTTAAATATGAGGCTTTAAATAACCCTAGTAACCTGTTTTGACCGAAGAAGCTGCTCAGACATCTCAGTAAGTGCTCAGAGGGATTATAATTGGTGAGAGTTATTGATCTATTGATGACCTTGATCCTTTAAGTTCACTTTTAATGAGACCTGTCTTAACCAAATCAAAACTTTGTGACGACTGTCCGATAGCCAGCAATCTCTTGAATTCTTAGCCAGAATTTGATCAAAAACTCAGATTTTATAAAATTAATTATCAAATCTTTTGCATTTGTTCCGAACCATAAACCTAAAAGTCCTCCACAATAGCACAGGTAGTCAGTGAAAGACATAACAGACTCCTCATTAAAAGCAAACATGGGTTGACTCGTATCCCATATAAGATTCTTTTGATAATATCTCTGACTTTCATTTAAATTATACCAGAATTCTGTTGCGATCTGTGAATCAGTTCTTTGAATATTATAAGAGTAGTCGACAGTCAAACAGTTGGTCGGACACAAAGACATACACTTGTGGTTGAATCTCATGTTTCGCCGAAGTTTTTCAAATTTGTTGCTCTCTTTAGTGGAACAGACTTTTGTCTCATTATTTGTTTGATTAATATCTGATTCAAGAATAGAAACGTCTATAAGAAGTGGGACGCAGTGCAAGTGTTTGTGAGACAACCCTCTTAAGCATCGCCTGTAGCAAACAATTTGAGAGCTGGTATTAAAGGTCAGGGAATTCCTGACCGAGTATTGACTGCATCGTCCATATGGTGGCTCCAAATGGGTTCTCAAACTCTTTCGTATAATTAAAGTCATGTTTGAGTTTAGGTTTGAGTCGATTGACGGCAGATCTGCAAAATTGGGCACATCTTCAGAGTGAAGCAAAACATTCCTCAATCTCTTGGGATTGTCTTCAGTTGTACTTTCTTGGTGAAGAATTTCAACAAAATTCGTGTTATTCTTCCGAAAAATGTCCATGCCCAAATCTAATGTAATAAAAGGGTGGAGTGGCTGTAGTTCCTGAGCATTGACAACATCTCTGACATAAAAACCAATCGAATAACTGATGTTATGTTCAATAAGTTTGAGGTCATTCACAATGAAACTGAATTTTCTCGTTAATAGCTCGAAGTATTGCCTATTAATCAATTGACCATGATCGTTTATACCACAGGCTTGAAAATTGAATTGTTTAAAGTAAACAAAGCCTCCAAAAGAGTGTAAGCGATTGGTGAGTTTGCAGCGATGTTTGAGGTCAGTTACACTTCGATTAATCAAATAGTAGTGAAGGTAAGTCAGTTCATTAGACGGATCATTCGTATAATCAATAGTGAAAGTTATGACTGGGTAATTATTGTCGTTTTCATTACTACTCAGATCAATTTTGGTGATTGTCTTGTAATTCAAGTAATCAATAGATAGCGAAATGAATTGTTGAATCAGAAGAGGGATCAGTATTGACGTCATAAGAACCTGTTCAATTTTATGTTCAATTTAATGAAAATTCATTGCCCTCTCAAATTACATGGTATACAAAGAGTGGATCATATCGTGATTGCAATTAAAAGACTATAATTTAAACATAATAAACTTTGCAAATACTTAGTCAAGTAACCCATTCCTCTGATTAGAAAGTAATTTTGAGGTCAAAGAAAGGGCTAATCCTTTGGTCGGTCCTAAAAATTCCTTTCAATGTCATTCGCTATTAATAGCGAAATGTTCCCAGTCAACTTTTATTGCATTTATTTGCTATTAATAGCATCAGACGAACCCTATTATCATAAGAAAATACTCTCACTATCTGTGCAATGAAAGTTGATTGATCATTTGCGCAACTCTGCACACGCAAATACAGCCACCACAAACTCATTTATAATCATTTGAGTTCCGATTTATGATATAATTAATTAAATCTGTCTCAAAGTCCTGAACTTTTTTCCTATGCTTTTAAAAGTAAATAATCATTGAAAATGATTATAAACAAGATAACTTCAAATTTTTATTTATTATTATCACATCAAGATAATATTGGGAAATTTTCCTTATTATGACGTAAATTGGAATTAACTTACTTTGGCTGCCCTTATCGAGAAACTGATCTTGACATTTTCGCAAATCTTGATATTCTTGCAATCTTTCCGCAAAAAACCCTTGGATATAACCTTGATCGAATATTCTACCACTCTTTTAAAGCTGATTCCGTGCCAAAGACTCAGAATATTTGCAATACTTATAATGAGTTCAATTAATACGATTTTTGGCAAATATTTTACGTTTGGATAAAACTCTTCGTTAAAACTTATGTATAAATTTTGCCTCAAATTGAAGACCTCTTCATAAGAAGCGATAAAATATTCCTCAAAACAAGAGTCCAAACATTTTTCATTGCATTCTTTCCTCAAATAATTATTAAGGGTTTTGACCTCTTCTTGGTTATCCTCAAAACAGAATTTTAGATCAGAATCATCACGAAGAGTATCAAATCCAATATCAATGGTATATAAACTATCAGAATTTGGTATACAATCAATTCTATTCATATATCCCTCTAAATAGCAATTATTAAGGCATTGAAATCGAGTGCTGTTCCCATAGTTATGACAATTTGTTTCGTAAGGTTTCGTCAGTTTTTCAAAACAAAATCTATTGAATTTCACCAAAAAAGATGATTTATGGGAAACACTGTTATCTGTGAGGAATAGCTGATTCGTGGTGGAGACGGGTAATGAGTCTTGCGAGTGAAAAAGAAGCTTGAAATAGTAGATTGGTAAAAAGTATGGGATATGATGGTGAGCTCTACATGTAATAAAACTTTGCTGATCCATAAGTTCATAGTTTAGTTCAAATTCAATATCAAACTTCTCTTCTTCAGTATAACCGATAATTTGATATCTAACGCATTTGCCAAATTGAGATAGGTAATAATCACTCAATAAATTCTCATTAAACACGTTTCCATATGTGAGGAGACAGTCCAAACTTTTGATAAAGTAGTTCATTTCATTTGAAATAAATTCTAAACCTGATCTATTCTTATTCATCATTTTATCAAGATAATTAGTCAGTTCTTCTTGAGTACTCATATTTAGAAATGATTCAAAAATTTGTGCTTGGTTAGAATTGTAATAATAGTATCGTATCATAATTTGAAAAATGTTTAAACTATCATGATCATCCATTTCAGTTAATGTATGTTTGGCAATCTTTATTTTTTCTTCGAGATCAGCGCCATTAATAAGAGACGATATTCTTTTTCCTAACATATTTTCAAAGCAAATGGTTAAACCAGGTAATTGAGTGCGAACAATGTCTCGGTTACTATCCCTGTATTGAATAATATCAACACTTATTTGTGTTGAAAAATGAAAATAAATTTCAATTAATTCGTAAATTTCAACGAAAATGATTGGAATCGACACAACAGTGAAAATCATATTCCAGTTTAAACTTGATAATTTTTGAAATAGCCTCTTCATTAATTTAAAGAATTTTGTTAAGAATATTCTAAAAATAATATTCTTTATTAAAATTATGAATTTATCCCAGTTAATCATCAATAAAATTAGTTTATTTAAACGATTTAAAGTAGCCTTCAAAAGACTAATTGCATCGATGAAAGCTAACCCAAACCAAAGGGAGGCTAAACCACCCAAATTAGCAAGGTATTTAAGGAATTTCATCTCTGGCTCAGATTCATAGTGGAAAACCATTGAATCCCTGAATTTAATCTTAATTTTCGAATTAGATTTCGGAGAATAATAATAGTTATCCAAACTCATGGTATAATAATCTTGGTTACAATCTTTAACACATTTTTGTTCGCAAATACTTTCATCAATTGATTGAAAATTTTCAGTTTTATTGCAAAATGAATGCAATGTTTGATTCAAATCAATTAAAACAAAGTCTTCAGTAATGAAAGGATTGGGAAAACACTTCAATTGTTTGACATAAATGTCTTCAATACAGGACTGATAGCAGTCGTAATAATTATGACTCGAATCTGATATCAAATCAAATATAAAATCAAAATATGTTTAAAAACAAATAAAATTCATACCATATTTGAGACATCTCTTCATATAAGGAACTGACAGCAAATTAACCGATTTCTTATGAAATGTCATTTCAGCGTTCAGTCCCTGTCTGTAAGTTTTTATGGCTGTGCTCTTCTGGTTATTTGATTTTCTCTTTCTCTGAATTAAATTATAATAAAAAACAAAATAGTCGTCGAAATATAATTTCGTTTCCTCGTTAGCGAGTATATGTTTGTTCAATTTGTCAAACTCTAGATCATTCACCCATCGTTTCTCATAAATACCAAGTTTAAGAAAGTTTTCTTGAGTTTCATAATTAATGTCAAACTCTATATAATCCTCGTCTTTGAGATAAATTGTGTAGTTTTTGGCGAAAAAAGTATAACAAATACCAAACTCTTTGTTTCCATAAATACTTTCCAAAACATCAAACTTCTGAAAACAGTCCGGAATTTCAGTAGGATTTGAGTGAAACGACTCATACCTAAAGTGAATTTTTGCCGAACAATTGAATAACTCTTTCGCAGTAATCATTAGTTTTTTCATTTCATCAAAAGTAAAGTTTTTAAAAATCATTTCCTCGTATGGTTTGTAAAACTGAGTCAAATTGTAATTTCTCTCATAATTTACAAAATGACATAAACCATACTTGTTAAATTTATCAAATCTACTTCTTTTGTTCATCTTGTCAATTTGTTTCAAGCAATCATTATATCTGAATTCAAAGTGTTTGCTATTATTTGCCACAAATTCCTCATATTTTTCATTTAAACCGAAATATTCACTGATTTTTCGTTTATCGAAAAACACATTCCTTTCGGTACAGAAACTAATCGACGGTAAATCAAAACCAAGTTTATTGTTATCGGAAACAATTAATTTATAAAAATAAGGATAATTCAAATAATTTATTGAAAGCAAACCTGCGTTAAACATTAGGGCAAAAAAACACAATATTTTTACCGCAGATAAGATGTATTTTGTCCTGTTCAACATCAAGATTTTTGAAACTCTTTTAAGCAAGTTGGAGATTTTCACCAAAAAGTTAATAATCTCGTACAAAAACCGATAAAATATCAACCTTGGCACAAAAACGAACTGTTTCAAAAGAAACTGCTTAATTGGAACAGCCGTTTTCAACATTTTTACCATGACACTTTCTAAAATTACTGATATTGGTAATCTATCTTAATTACTAACCTTATATAAAAATGTTTCTACCTGATCACTTTTTTAAAGAAGAATAATCAAGTTTATAAACTAAATGTGTATTTCGTAAACATATTTCATAATTAATTTCATAACAAATATTTCTAAAGAAATGAATTTCATTGAAAAGCATTTCATTTTCATTGAATTGAAAAAAAATAATTAAATTCAATATATAGGTTAACAATAGGTGACAGGTATTCTCAAACTATTCCACTAAAATTTCCAAAATTTATTCAAAATAAAATAAAAATACAAAAGTTCAATGATTGAGCAAGAACATTTACTTATGCAAATATGAAGGTTACCGGACAACTGACAGTTCAATGAAATCGCTCGCATCCTTATATTCTGGTCTGAGAGACGTTATCCTCTTTAGAATTCTGATCTCTCACTCTCTCGCAACCACAGAGAGATAGCCGGGAGCAACAAAACGTGCACAGATGGGATGGGATCAGTAGTTAAAGTTATAGTTCAAGAAACCATATAAATAGCTTAGAGTCAAATGACTGCGAATTAAAGGTAAAGTCCCGACAGAAACACATTTTATTTTTAGTAAACTTTTGACTTTGAAAATCTGAATCCAATTATCTGTTATTTTGCTGCCATTCCTCCCATTCCATCAAAATTGTGGACACAAAGACTTTTTGTTCGGATTCTGATCAATAATTCATGATTAAGATCAACTAGGTTATTTATAACACGACAGAATTTTTAACCAAAAAAATCAATATCAGTCTTTTTATTGGCTTTTCCAGAATTTTCCAAACAAAATTTGACCAAGACTGAAATAAAATAATCTCAAAACCAATAAAAGTTCGTTTATCTTATATTTCGATCAAGAATTGAATCAATTTTTAAGAGGAAACACATAAAATGCCAGAAAACTAGTTTTCCCTTTTGGGGCACTTTCACTCTTTATTATATCGTTCAATGACTATAAAAAAGGAGTTTAATAATAGCCTTGGCTTTAATTGCAAGGTAAAAATACCTTTGCTTTCCCCACTCACTCTCAAACACACATTTTGTTGTAACAAATTATTTTCAAATCGAAAATCTAAAGGACACTATTATGATGGGCCGCCAATTAAGTGCTAATGAGTGGTTATCGGGGACTGACTGTAGTTTTAAAGAAAAACAAAACTGCTTTTCATTCCTCTTGTAATCCAAAGCTCGCAAAAGTCTGACACAAACGTCATTACAAATCATTTTTTGTGTTTATCCGTCAAAAAACCAAAAATCCAATCAAACGACGAATCGATTAACGAAAATAAGTTTAAGACTCTTTGGAAAAAAAGATAATTAAGAGAGAGTTCAGAGCAAAACTTGACTTCAGAGTGAACTGGAGTAAAGTCAAGACTCGCACAATTGGTTTATGCGATGAGATGTGAGATGTTTTTCCCTTAAAAACTGGTTTATGCGGTTCTGTAGCAAAGGATTTCTTATATTTTACTGAATCTCAGATCAAAACCTCTGACAGAATCTGTGAAAATGTTGAACACAACGAATGTTCTCCAATACTATTGTTTCGACTTTTGGACCCAAAACGGCGATCGAAGGATCAAACAGATGCCACTTTTCGGTGGCGGACCCCTTCCTCTGCTTACCATCATTTCTGTGTACCTGTTGTTAGTCCTTAAAATCATTCCTCATTACATGAAAAATAGAGAGGCTTTTAGCCTGCGATCAACCATCCAGTGCTACAATATATCCCTGGTTGCCATCAACGGATTCTTCTTCGTCTATCAACTCAGAGCTCTTAACTTTGGCCACAAACTTCTGGATCTGTCGATACCATCTGACGCAGAGGTCACACCACAGACTCAGAATGAAATGATTTTGATCTATATTTACGTTCTGACAAAAATTGTTGATTTTATGGACACTATATTCTTTGCGTTGCGAAAGAAAACGAGTCAGATCACATTTCTCCATTTATATCATCACAGCCTAATGGCCATGCTCGCATTCTTCGGCGTTTGGTACCGGTTCAATATGCAACCAAATAAGTTATTTATTCTGTGCAATAGTTTTGTTCATACGTTAATGTATTCGTACTATACTTTGGCCGCTTTCGGACCGAAAATTCAGCCCTACCTCTGGTGGAAGAAATACCTGACCCAATTGCAACTGGTTCAATTTGTTATCTTCATGATATATGGGGGAATTACCGAAGTTCTCGGCATACCCTATCCTAATTGGCTCAAGTATTTCACTCAGGCTCAGAGTCCGTTCTTTTTCTACTTATTCTTTGATTTCTATGTAAAACGATATAAACGATTACAAAAGAAAATCAATTGATTCTGTTATTTGTTTTATCTATTTATTTATATCATATTTAAAGGCATTTGATGTGTATTTATATATTTTTAGACTAATTGTAACAAAAATTAAATTATAATGGGATGTGCAAGGCTCAATAAAATTTTGATAGGAATTTCTAACCAAGAACAGCATAGCATATCATTTGGATCTCTACTTGGAATTGTTATTTTATGATAAGGAAATATTTTTGGCATTAACCTTGCATGTCTTGTTCTTATTTTTGTCATTGAGTTAAGCTCATGTTTTATTGTCATATTTATCTTAAATTCATCTTAAATTTATCTTGGTTTTTTGTAACTCATAAATTCATTGAAAATTTACTGAATTCTTTTCAATTTAATGATTTAAGTGAAGACAAAACTCAAATAAAAGACTTAATTCAAACTCAAATTATTTTCAAATGATTTAAAAACACATTGAAATTATTGGGCAGACAAATGCCCAAGGTTTTTTTTCGAGCTCACAGAAAAAAGCGACCAGACATTAAATTATTGATTGGTAGTGGTGTCCAAAAATTGACGTATGAGTCGGTTCCATCAATGAAATCAGATTCAGGCTTCACAAAAGGCATATATAATTTTCTTAAACCCCCTCATTAGTAATTTAGATTTGCCATGCATCAAATTTTAAATCTTCAATTTGATAAGTTAAGGTCCTTACTAGTTCGATATTCCTCCGGCTAACCTTTGAGTAGTTAACCTTGATTGAGTTTTCTAATAATTGTAGTGAAGTTAGAGAAAGTGATTTCTCTTCAATTTTACGACAATATTAAAACTTTTCGCTTGAATTTAATTGTTTTGTATTTATGTGGAACCTTTTGAAAACTACAGTTTATATTTATAATGAAAAATTCGAGGGATGATCAACGCCTATGACTATTTACACAGGATTTATGAGGCAATTAAAGATATTAAAGGGATATCCCTCTCAATTAAAATTTATTATAGAAAGTTGTTTATATAATTTTGCTTTAAATTTTGAGTCATATAATTTGTTTACAAAAATTTAGAAAAATATATTCAATCAATAAAAAAATATTTGATTTATTTATAGAAATGTTCACAAACAAAGATTTATAATTAGTTAATAAGAAGTTAGTATAGAAAATAAAGCTAATACTATATTACATTTTAGCTCACCTTGCTTATCTGACTTATTTGCTCATTCAACATTTAAAAAAAAGTAAAAAGTTTTATGCTTCGAATTTTTATAATTCACTTTATCTTGATTTTAATGATCTTCGACATTGATTCCTACTTTTATAGAAAAAAACACTTCAAGTGATTGAGTTAAGTCAGTGTATAACACATTCAAACTTATTATTACAAATTATTTCTGGTTAATTAAAAGTTACCTTGGCATTTTTTTAGGACAGGAAAATTTTTGAAGGATCTCTTATCTCGATCAGACTTATGCTATTTCTCGTAATATTTATATAACATTTTAAAAATATTTTTCAAATTATTTTGATTTTTAATTAAGAATAAAAGGAGTGGTATATAAAGTGGTACTTAATAATACAGGTATCTGTCCCCCTAAAGTGGGGGAGTTTCTCAAAAGTCTTGTATTAAATTTAAATAATTATAGTTCCAAAAATTGAGAACACATATGGAGGTGATCTACAGGATTTAGGGCGGAACACCTTGTTTGAAAAATCCTAATGAATAATCATGAAAATAACTAATCTATATGAGTAAGGATATATCAATTCTATAAATAATTAGTTAATAGAGAAATAATGAATAATTGTGTTACCTTGATCAAACTTATGTTTATTGAAGTAATGCAATGCATTTTAAGTGTTTATTTCAATTAAATAACTTTCAATAATTTTGATATAAGTGTATCATAGACTCCATTAGATTAATCATTTGATCAAGGCGAAAAAAACGTGACAAAAACATTTAGCTCATTGAAGTTTTACATTTTTTCCTTACACAACAGTAAATCCCTTTAAATTAAAGACAAAAATATTAAAGAAATTAAAAATAAAATTCGTTTATCTAATCGATTAAAACTGAATTTAAATTATATCTCATATAATATTTATTTCATTTTTCTGTTGAAATAAAATTTATTCGTTAAATATATTCCAAGAATTGGGGAAATTGAAGGGAAACCCATATTTTTTGCCAAAAATAGCTTAAAATAACCAAATTAATAGATCTAAAAGTCTGATATCGCACATCAATAATAGCAATAAATTACTGAAAACAAGAATATTTATCATTGAAACTAGTCCTAAAAACTAGTCCTGTTGAATTTACCAATAAATGATACCTTGATAAATAATAAACAGGTCCTATTTGCACGACTAATTAATATTCATCAAAGTGTTTGATGGAATACTTTTAATGATAATAATTCAAGTTTAAAGTTTTCAGCAAATATTTCAAACGAAAGTTAAAATTAAAACAAATTTTGATTCATTTTTTTGATAAAAACCCATTTGACTTAACTATACTGATAAACAAGTCATAGAGGTAATGGTGCTGTCCATGGGCTACAGTTATATGATTTCTAACGTAATCAATATATTGGTTCAATTGATCTGAAAGATTATCCTTATTATCACCGCTGAGACGCCTCTTCAAGTCTTCGAGTAAACCAAAAGTCAGATTTGGATTATAAGACAATCGAAGACTACTTTCATTATTCAAATTTAACTTTTCATTAAAATCATCCATCAATTTATTATTATCGCTGAACTCACATCGAGTACAATTGCAGTCAAAATAGTACCGTTCCTTCAGTTCTTTCCTTCTCTCAGTTGTAGTCATCTGAGTGTCGATATAACTGACGAATAGTTCCTCATTAATAGAGATATCTTTTGCGGCCTTTAATTGAAGGCTATTTTGATTAGCGATCGCATACACATTAGGAGCACAGGAGTGGTCTAAAACAGAGGCCGAGACATATAGACCACTACCGCAATGCTCATAGCCTTTGAATATATCTCTGATAACAATACCAAAAGAGTTGATTACAAGAATACCAAAGAGTTTAGTCAACACTTCAATTGGTATTTCGATTCCAATAGACTTGAAGTCTGTTTGCATTGACAGCACTTCCGTCTGTCTCTCAGAGTCTTCTTGTATTTCAGCAAAATGCGTCATCAGATCATTAAGACATCGTTTCTGACCATTAAATGTCTCATATGTTTTGTTCACAATTTGTGGATCAGATTCAATTACAAGATATAAACGAAGCAAAATTCTTTGAATTCTATTTTGGGACAGAATATCGTAATTATTCTTATAGTGAGTGCATTCGAGTTTATGGCAGATCCAGTCATTCTTCTGGCATTTTTGGTCACAATAATACATTTTCTTACAATTTGAACACTTTTTCAATAATTTATTAGAAGTCATACAATAATCGCATTTTTCAGACTTGAATTCCTCGAACAAAAAGTGAACAATAGGTGAACACTCTATCAATAAACTATTGCGAAGGTATGCTCTTTCAACTTTAGCCATTTTAAAATGAATAAATTCAACAGACAAACAAACCAAGTCTACACTCTTCAAGTCAAAGTCAGACACAAAAGAGGCCAAAATGAGAACTTCACAAAAAATCAAAGAGTTTTAAAACAATTTCCTGAAATTAATAAATAATTTATTAATTTTTTGGTTATTTCACGTCTTTATGACTGTGTGTCAGAAGTCGATTGACTTTTATCACGATATTATAAACTAGGAAAACAAGTTTACTGTATTTGTAGACTTAATATATTTATTGCATGACATTTGTTTGTATAATTAAGACTACAATTCAATTATTCCCAAAAAAGGGTCAATTAATTACAATATTTTGTATAACAGATGGATGTGAATCATAAAAGAAAATGATAGGTTCTTACCTGAAATTAACTCTCCTTGGTCAATCAAGCTTATCAATTGAAGAAACGTCGACTTAAATCTTGAACATTTGGACATTTACTATATTGATGAACACAGCACAAGAAAATTCACTTTTGAATAAAATAAATTTTTCAAATTAACTTAATTTTTTGTCCAAGATAAACTGATTAAAATTAGCGAACAAAGTGAAAAGCTCTCTTCAAATATAAGGATTTCAATCAAGTCATACAATAAATGAAAGTAAGTTTATTCAAAAGTTGATTAAAGACCCATTCTTTGCATAAGTCGAGTGAATCGTTTAATTTCCTCTCAATTATTGAATGAAATTCTGATTTTCTAAAAATATTTTTGTTTTTCTATTGTTTTGTTTGAAAACTAAAAAACTATTAATTTATAAATCAAATGATTTTCATTTAAATCGAAAACAATTACAAATATTTCATAGATTGACAGCAATTAATTGAAACTCAACCTGGTTTAGAAGCTAATCTATAAATTGTGCATATAATTGTGCATACTCACTTTTAACTAAAACAAAGGTTTATTTATAAATCTCACGAAAAAAATAAATTGAAATTCCATTTTCAGTAGTAATCCATTTCTTTCCTATTATTTGAAACTTGCAAAAAATGTTTTGATTAATGAATCTTATTATCCATTTATTTGATTCATTGCAATAAATATGAAAATAAATTGACTATAATTTAAAACAATTGGTTTAAATAATTTATTAATAAAATAGTTGATGACCTAGTTTATAAACTTGCAGCTATACAATTAGTGTGTGATGTGTTTACTTACAAAAATAAATTAATCTTGTTTCAATATTCTTCATTTAATTGTTCATTTTGAGCTTCAAGAGTTGTCACCTAACGTAATCGCCTCTTGATTATCACCACCGTCTTGAGGGTTCCTAAGACCTATATTGAGTCCCCCTTGAAGGTCTCCTTGTAGAGCACCACCCAATGAAATGCCGACTTTTTTCTTTTTCTTATTTTCTTCATTATTTAGAGTATCATGGTAATCTTTAGTGTTCTTAATTGTCTTCTTCCTCTTAATTTTCTTTTTATTAGTATTTATAGTGTATTCAATCCATTGAAGAAAATAAGACATTTTAGTGAAAATACCCGGATATTTGTCTAACAGCAAGATTTTTAATTTATGAATTAAAAACAAAGATAAAACTAACCTGCACAGGTTATTCCAAACGATACTAAGCCAATGAGATAGGCCCGGCCTTTCAAAGATTGGGCTCAATAATTATAATAAATGATCTCAAATTAAAAATACCTTTTTCATATTGAACAGCAGGACCGCCGGAATCGCCCTGTTTTCAAATGACACGAATTAGTTTTCTATTTAACAAGTATAATTAACAAAAAATCACCCTGCAGGCATCCTTAGCCTTAGCCCAGGTACAAATCTGTGACTTATAAATAACAATCCTTTTGTTATTATATCTTTTGATGCATTGTTTCGACGAAATGATGGGTAACTCAACCTCTTGTAACTGAATTGGCATAAGTGTACTGATGAATGCCTTTGCGCCCCACCCTGCGACCATCACACTCTTTTGCCTTGGCTCTTCATAAGTGAATTTAGGCAAACAAATAGCCCTCACATTTCTGTTGACTGGGAGGGGTGAAGCCGTTTTTACAAGACTTATATCTGAATTGTACATTCCATCCGCATTAAACCTGGGATGCATGAATATTTTTTCCGTTTTCACCCTGGTACCTTTATTGCTCAAATTTGTTCCAATTCTTATAAACAACGATTCAGTTGAATTGTTTCTGATCAAATGAAAAATAATCTTGTTAAGTTTTGTAAAAGGAATGTTCATGCTTATTTGAAATAAGACTCACTTCATGAAGCAATGGCCAGCAGTGACCACCCAGTATTCATTAATTATGTTACCAGCGCAAATAGGCTGACCAAAGCGGACAATCACAACAATCCAAGGATAAGCGTGGTTGGGGGCATCATTTCCATTGACAATACGGGTGTTTCCAACTTCACCACAACCATTTGGCGAAATCATAATTTTCTTCATATCCTTGTTCGGTCGTCTTATAATAACTTCACTTTCATTAGGGTCAGCCTTCTCTTCAGCCTTTGAATTGTCCTTGGCTGTTTTCTCGTCAAGTTTGAGCCATGTCTTCGGCACATTCGCATTGAGGTCTGGCCGCCGACTATTCCAATCAAAATCCTTTTTCACGTTTTTTGGAAGATTTGATTCACTGTTTTGTGTCAAACATTTGCCAAAAATATTTATAACTTGAATTGCATTTTGAGAAACAATTGAAAAGAGTATATAATTTCGATTGAATTCAATAGTGTTTTACTTACGGAACAAAAATATTAAATAATTTATGTTTTTATTGAAAATGTTTTGATTAATAGAAACCATATTTTAAATTATGTTTTATTTTCAACTTTTGAAACGCAAGCGCATTAACATGCTCATTTTGATAAGTTGTTCCTGGTTAATTAGCCGAATATTTTAAAAATCCGGGAATAGTTTTGAACATTTTATTGATTAGTCAAAAGTTGTTTTCCTTTAATTGCATTTTGAATCCATTGAATAAAATAAGATGTTTTTGTGAAAACTCCAGGATATTTATCTACATAATTAATAAATTATTAATTAAACAGTTCGATTAATATTTGAAAAATGATTACCAGCACAGGTTACGCCATACGACACGATTCCAACGAGAGTTGCTTTACCTTGAGTCGATCAAAACTTATGAACAAATTTAATAAAAATTAAATCAATTACCATTTATATTCTCAATTAAGGGACCGCCCGAATCACCCTGGTTAAAATTGAATTTAAATGAATATGGAATCTCTCCATTGAAATAATGACTGACCTGACAAGCATCTTGATCTTTGTTCCATGTGCAAATTTGCGATTTGAAAATCCTGTACTTAATATCGTTATAAATTTGAGCGCATTTCTCAAGAGGAAGTACACTCAACGTGACCTGTCTTAATAGAACAGGGCTCACCTGGACATTGTAAGTCATAAAACCCCACCCTGCCACAACCAGGGTCTTGCTGTGGACATCTTGATAACTAGTACCCGGTAGGCATATGGGCCTCACGTGATTACTCATTTTAATTGGTCCGTTCACTTTCATTACAGCCACGTCTGAGCTCTTGTACTTATTGACATCATATCTGGCGTGAACAATGATCATGGTCACTTGATATATAGTGCCTTTGGTTCTGTCATTACTTCCTACGCTTATTGTCACTCTTTGGGGATTTGTTCCGATATTCCTAAACAAGATTAAAATGATATACAAATGTATAAATCTATTGATAATTGGATCAATGTATGATCGATGGTGAATCTTACTCAAATGCATGCGCGGCGGTAACCACCCACCATTCATTGATAATAGTACAGCTGCACCACATCACACCTCCTACAAGAATGGCAGCAATCCAAGGATGTGCCCCCTCTGGGGCTTGTTTTCCGCCCACAATATATTTAGTCGAATAAATCCCGCATTGAGTTTGCGAGAGATTATTAGTCGATACAGTGGTCACCGAATAGTTACCGATTGTTATTTGTGGTGATCGAGGGCTGGGATCAACTGTCACTTGTTGTTCAGCCTTAGCATTATTGCGAACAAGAGTTGGGTTGTTTGATAACCATGGTCGTCGCTTATTCACACCAAAACTGCTTGATTCAAGAGTGGTGTGCGGCAGAGTATTATCTTTCTGAGCTTGCTTATTTCTAATTAAGTAGTTCTGAACTGGTTCATTATAATCTTGGTAATCATCATAATAATCTTGATAATCGTAATTTGGAACCAAAACAAAATAAGAGCTATTAATTAGTCTATGAAATTGATTTCTTCCAATTCTTTGCGAAATAATAAAATTCTTTTCAATCAAAAAGCCTTAGAAATGGATGAAAATTATAGAAATATTGTTTTATACTTTATGTTTTCACTTACAAAAAATGGTGATGAATCCCAAGCTAGACCTGAATCTAATGTTCATTATAATTGAATTATGATTTTATTCATGTTTTTCCATATTTTCTAATTAATTGACATTTAATTACATTTTTATTAATATTTTATGAAAATCAATGAAATTTTTACTCAATTAATAAAACAAATAATACTCAAGTTTTTTCATTGATAATATTCTCAGTCTCTGAGAGGGTATAAATTATTTTTGAAAATTATTTATTGAATTCACATTTTATTAAATGGGAAATCATTTCAATATTTTTGAGACTTTTAAAGAAATATTTTTATATAAATTAAATGTTTTTAAATTATTTGTGAAAAACTGTCCAAAAATTGAGTAAAAGATTATAATATGGATGAAAGAAGTATTGCGAGTATTGTCAGTATTAGAGTCCATCCCAGCGTCGTTGCAAATCCCATCCAAACCCACATTCTGTCCAAACCCCAGCCCTTAAGCATAATATTTCTGAACGCAATTACAGCTGTGGTCTGCGGTAAGTAATAGCTGATAGGCTTCAGCCAAACATTCATGCCATGGATCGGCCAAAACACAGCCGACAGCAAAAGAATTGGAAAAAATGAACCAAAAGCTATCATTAGAGCCGAGTGTTGGTCCGG